>PYXC01001489.1:1327500-1365000 GCA_015244755.2 Tenualosa ilisha
AGGGGATTGCATCGGACTGCTGCCTATTTTACTGTAAGCCATTCTGACATTACCCTGCCTGGAAATCACCTCTTTCAAGGGAAATTCAAATGAAATAATGTGTTTCCCTGACAGAAGTTTCTCTGAAGCTTCTGATGCGATCACTTACACACACCCACACACACACACACATTGTTAGTGTGAAGCTCTTCCACATCTGGATGTATGAGTTCAGAGGAGCGGCCCACCAATGACGTCTTCTCAAGGTTTAAAATGACTGTTGACACACACACACACACACACACACACACACACACACACAAATGCAATATACGGCAATATGCACAAACACAAATGCGCGCACACTCACACACACACAAATACAAATACAATGTACGCTCATATGCACACACACACACACACACATACCACCCAATATCTAACCAATCCTCTACAGCCAGTTTATTTACAACTGTATCAACCCATAAACAATGGATATCTTCTGCACACGGCCAAAATAGGGGTGCCATAGCAACCACACAAACAATCATCATGACTGCCTTTCTTGAATTAAACTACGGGGGTCGGGATGGAATGATTCATGCCGCCTTTCTGACTGCGTCACTGTTTACTCTTGTGCTGCCCTTCACCGTAAACATTGCTTTGACCATCAAATTGAATGTGTGTATAGTCGTGTTGTGTGTGTGTGTGTGTGTGTGTGTGTGTGTGTATGGAGAGAACACACTCCCACCCTCAAGATGGTTTCATTTCATCGACAAAAACCTCCTCGGACCTCTAATCGTCCCCAGATGTCAAGTCTGAGACAGCAGGAGATAACTCAGAACGCCAGTTCAGCCAAGTTCAAACCTAACCTATCCCACATGGCCCCACGGATCAGTCCGTCGTTTGATAGCAGGGCACGAGTGCACGTGTGTGTGTGTGTGTGTGTGTGTGTGTGTGTGTGTGTGTGCTTTTATGTGTGCTTGTGCGTGTGTTTGTTATCGCCGGCAATATCAAAGGAAGCATACTGTTTCCATCTGATGTGGACACACACACACAGGACAAATGAGCCTTTGGCACGGGCAGAGTGCCCAGAAGTCTTTTACTCCAGCATGACCATCATCAACACCATCATCACCACCACCATAACCACAATTACCACTATCACCACCACCATAACCTCCATCACCACCATCACCGTCACCACCATCAATTCAATTCCATTCAATTCAATTTTGATTTTTACAGTACCTTTTATAATACTATTGTCTCATATTGCCGCTTTACAGAGGGGGCGCCCAAGAGCAACAGGGGCAAGGAAAAACTCCCTTATCTTTAATTAGTCTAGGAAGAAACCTTGGGCAGATCCAGGACTCAAGGGACTAACCCAACTGCCAGGGGCCATGCAGAAAAAATGCAATCAGTAGAAACCATGATAGACTACAAGTTGTCCATGGTTTTAGTTAAGGATCATAACAGTTCCAGAATATTATCCCATAACGTTACATGGTAGTCAGTCCATAGGTGGATATCAAGATTTATGGCTGGACAGTGTCGTAGTAGCCAGACATAGTGTTAAAGTGAGGGAGTGAGATGGATCATGGGGGTAACGCCATCATCATCATCATCACCATCATCAGGAGTGTCAGGGTCAGGAGTCGCTCGGTTGCAGGTTTGGATCCTCCTGACCCTTGAGCAAGATCCCGATGTTCCCAATCCCGATTGCGCATTGACATCAGTGTGTGAGTGTGTGTGTGTGTGTGTGTGTGTGTGTGTGTGAATGGGTGAATGGCCTGCATTTATAGTTCTGTGAGCACTAAGAGCCTTACAATGTATGCCTCACATTTACACACACTCACATTCATACACTGGTGGCAGAGGCTGCCATACAAGGAACCTGCTCACCGGGAGCAATTTGGGGTTCAGTATCTTGCTCAAGCACACTTCCATGGGGTCAGCAAAGCTGGGCTCGGACCTGCAGCCCTCCGATTGCCGAACGGCACCTCTACGACCTGCGCCACCATCGCCCCAGGATGGAGGGTGAGAGTGAGGCACATTGTAAAGCGCTTTAGAGTACTGTATAGTCCATTAACCAGTTGCGGCCATCAGCAACAGCAGCAGCAGCAGCAGCAATGGGCTCCCGGGCCCTTATCAACACTCAGCATCAGCCCACAGACAGGAAGGTAAGAACACCACAACTCCAGCGTGACAGCGAGAGAGCGCTCAGGACAAGAAACACAACAGTAACAGACAGGATTACAGCATGTGTGTGTGTGTGTGTGTGTGTGTGTGTGTACGTACATGCTCAGGGCGAGAAACATGGCAATAACAGACAGGACTACAGCATGTTTGTGTGTGTGTGTGTGTGTGTGTGTGTGTGTGTGTACACACTCAGGGCGAGAAACATGGCAATAACAGACAGGACTACAGCATGTGTGTGTGTGTCTGTGTACGCGCTCTGGACAAGAAATACAGCAATAACAGACAGAACTACGGCATGTGTGTGTGTGTGTGTGTGTACGCACTCAGGACAAGAAATACAGCCATAACAGACAGGGCTACGGCATGTGTGTGCGTGTGTGTGTGTGTGTGTACACAGGACAAAAAACACAACAACAGTAGAGAGAGCTGCAGCACACAGGGATCACAGCAACGCCTGGAGACATGCCTACATGAATGGCAGGGAGTAAACTCAGACGCACACACACACACACACACGCACACACACATACACACACACACACACACACACACACACACACACAAAGCTAATTTAATAAATAGGCAAAAACCAATGTGCTATGTAACACCAAGAGCCAGATGTTAACTGCAGGCGCTCATGAGTCAGCTTAATACCCCCACTTAACACGGTGCAGTTCTAATGAATTCTTAACACATTGCCACTGGGGACTTTGCTCATCATATAAATTAGGCAAGAGAGAGGGGACAAAGAGAGGGAGAGAGTACTGTGTGTGTGTGCGTGTGTGTGTGTGTGTGTTTTACACATACAGTAGTGGGTTTGCACAGTTATTCAAGAAGCCAAACTCAAGAGACAGAGAGAGAGAGGGAGAGAACGCAAAGGCAGTATTATCTCTATACTATCAAAACACACACACACACATACACACCTACACACACACACACACACACAGACACACACACAGCATCCTTACCTCCATTCTATGGGGAAGTGACAGGAGGATCCGTCGACCATCAGCAGAGCAGGAGCCAGAGACAGAAAGGAGTTTAAGATCAGCAGCTTATTTCCACTGAGTGATGACAGAGGCCCCTGCACCCATGCACTAGGCCCAACCATGCTGGTGAGTGTGTGTGTGTGTGTGTGTGTGTGTGTCTTTGGTAAGAGGAAGACCTGTGAGTGTGTGTGGGGTGGGGAATTGCCCCTGTGTCAGCAGGTGTGACTTGTAACAGATATACAATGCAGCTCCCCCAAAAAACAAAACAAGGACCACCATGGGTGTGTGTGCGGTGTGGTGTGTGTGTGTGTGTGTGGTGTGTGTGTGTGTGTGTGGTGTGTGTGTGTGTGTGTGGTGTGTGTGTGTGTGTGTGTGTGTGTGTGTGTGTGTGTGTGTGTGGTGGGTGGGTTTGTGTGGGTGTGTGTATGTGTGTGTGTGTGTGTGTGTGTGTGTGTGTGTGTGGGTGGGTGGGTGGTGGCATGTAGATGTGTGTGAGGGGCAATGTCTATGAGGAATGGGGGGTAACTAGCCTAAAATACCCCCCATTGTATGAAAGAGGTGGAAATCTGGCAATAATTCACATCCCTATCCCTTGATCCCTTGTTTTTCTGTAAAATGATTATCTTCAATGATATCATGAATGCCATACTAACAAGCTGGTTAAGTATTCTGTCCATGTAATCTACTGATATGCATGTTTTAGCAGCGGAGCCTGTCAGTGTGTTATGATGGAGAACCACAGCACCTTCAGTGTTCCCACTCAAAGCTGCCTGGCAATGGAGGAGCAAAAACATAACAGGAGTTTGACTCAACGGAACATTTGCATTGGGGCAACAGGTCCACGATGCTCTGCGTTTGCATCGAGAGTTAATCAACCTCCCTCCAGCGAAATGAATTTATATTAGCACTGGGGGACTGATGTGAATTTGCAGGGGTTTCAAGCTGATTTGTTATTTTAAACGCACATTAACGTGTTGGATGGATACCCCACTAGGCCTAGCCAATGGGATGTGTACGCCATTAGGCCTCATGACCTGCCTTTGGTTTTAGAGATGAGGTGTGGAGTGGTGGTCTGGTCTTGCCTGTGGCTGCAGTGCTGTGAGGTTGGATCAGGCACGTCACATCTCTCACCTCCAAATGTCACACAATACTGCGTCACAGCCTTTAATCAGATTTCCCTGGGCTTGAGGAGGGGAGCGAATGTCAGCCATGCATGTTTAAAAAGGTCAGGCGTACCGGAGACGGTGACCCTGGCGGTGGCCTTGACAGTGTTGGCCCCCCCGCTGTGGTGGTTAGTGGCCAGACAGGTGTAAAGGGCCGGCTTCTTCACCTCCACGTGCAGAACTGACAGAACCACATCATCCACCAGCGTCTCCTCCACCGATGCTTCTGAGATCTGACACACACACACACACACACATAGAGAGAGATATACACAGTCACACAAACAGACGGACAGACACACACACATACACACACACACAGATACACACAGCCACACACACACACACACACAGGGATACACGCACACACACATGCACACACATACACACACAACACAATCATACCAGAGGCTAACGTTAGATCTGACATACACACACACACAAACACAATAAAAACAGCACACAAACCAGCCGCTAGCATGACACAATGCAGGCTAGGACAGGCATTGAGGCCAACAGTTTTATTTGTCTACACTGACAATGGCCATTATGTCAATTTGACAACACTGTGAACTTGCTTCACGCAGCTCTAAAGAAATCTAACCAACCATAACGGTTCCCATCAGCAGTGTCACACCATTTTGTGTCTTTTACAGTAATAAACATCCTAGTCAAAAGGTAAAGCATGGGCTTATATAATATTTATCTGCTTCAGATGTCCTGTTGTTGATATTGTTAAAGAGAATACACTACCGGGGCGGTGGTGGCGGTGGTGGCGCGGGTGGTAGGGGTGCTGTTCGGCAACCGATGGGTTGCAGATTTGAGCCCCTCTCTGCCTGACCCCATCGAAGTGTCCTTGAGCAAGATACTGAACCCCAAATTGCTCCCGGTGGCAGGTTGGCACCTTGCCGGCAGCCTCCGCCACCAGTGTGTGAATGCATGTGTGTGAATGGGTGAATGTGAGGCATACGCTGTAAAGCGCTTTGAATACTCGTAGGAGTAGAAAAGCACTGTATAAATGTTGTCCATTTACCATATTTATTAACAGTAACACTTAATGTGCCTCGTGTTTTAGATGTAGAGTTTTTTTAGAAGACAAAATGATTCGGAGACCCTGTTGAGCAAACATATGTATAGTATTTCATTTTTCTGATTTTTTGCCATTTGCAAGGAGGCAAATATGAATACTAAAGGGGAACTGAATACTGTAAGCGGGAAGTCAATTAAGATCTCATCACATAATTGAAAAAAACAAAAAAAGATTATCAGTTATTCTCTCACAAGAAAACAAGTTTTTTATTATACAAACAAGATCTCATGAGAACCAGAGAAAACCTGTGCTCTTGCCCAGTGTGTCTCCTAGGGCTCTATATTTAAAAGGTCCCGCACACACGGCTGGTTTTAGAAGGCAGCTCATCCGGACAGAGGAAAGGAACGGTCTGGGTGCGGAGCCAGGATGACAGAGTCCCACAGGGGTAAATTTAATCACACCTCAATCACTCAGCAAACTCAGCACACATGCCTCAGTGACACACACGAGGGCTCATCCACCGATGCAAAACTTTGGGCCTAATATAACGCTAGCTGGGAAACGTTAAGTTGTGTAACGTGTTGGAGAATCATTTTCAATTGAGTGATTAACCTCAGTGGAGAAAGTGAATGTGTCACTCTCACAGTACATTCACCGAAAGAGTAGTTTGATTTGAATAATTTCATAATTTTGAAAAAGTACATGTCCGTATGTGATAAAATGTTAATTGAATAATAAGGGGACTTTAAAAGCAAATGGTTAGATAAACAGGCCTGTTGGAAGATGCAAAAGTATAAATCAGAGGGAGTAGAGTTGGGGTGTGTGTGTGTGTGTGTGTGTGTGTGGGAAGTGGGGTGTTGGGTGGCAGCTGCATGTGACCAGGTCTGCTGTCTCTTCCCCCTGAGGACCTCCAGCTCTTCAGCTGTCACACACACGCACACACACACACACACACACGCACACACACACCTGCCCGCACTCAGTATCCCACAGGGGTCATTCTTGAAGCTGCTGTGATTTTTTTTGTTTGTTTTTAATCGATTACATGTTAAAGAAGTGAGGAGTAAAATGGCCAAAGTAACTGGCAAATGTCCATGACACTACATAGGAACAGGGTTCTTCTGGGGTAGAGCTGTAACACAGTGGACTCGCTGGGTTTTGCAGACCTGAACTCCAAACACTGCTCAAGCTGAACAACACACACACAAACACACGGTCAGATAGTGTGTGATGCAGTGTAACAAGCTACACGTGTAGCACACTACTGACCACAACTGTGACAGGCTATGAGCCTTTTCCTTGAATGGGTTTGTCACTGAGCCCATCAAAATATAAAAGATTAAAAACCCTTTCATGCCGTTTCCCTGAAGCAACACAAGTGAGTCAGTTCGCTCTGGACCACATGCACTTATAGGCATGTATTCGTTTTTTCCATACACATTCCTAAATCTAATTACAACCCATGCTCAAGCCTGTGCTTATGTGCTAAATAAAGTCATCAAAACGGTCTTTTGAAATGAGGCGTTCCGTGCCGTTTTTATCTCTGATCTCACATCAGTGCGGCGGGACCATTAACATAACTACCAGGGTGTTAATGGCAGAAGTGACCCACGAATAAAGCAAAGTACAAAGATCAGAGAGCCCATCGTGGCAACAATGCATTGGAGTGTGTGTGTGTGTGTGTGTGTGTGTGTGTGTGTGTGTGTGTGTGTGTGCGTGCGTGCGTGTGTGTGTGTTTGTGTGTGTGTGTGTGTGTGTGTGTGTGTGTGTGTGTGTGTGTGTGTGTGTGTGTGAGGCTCTCTGCTTGATCTTCTGTGGAACTAAAAGCCAACGGGCAAAGGCCAGGGAAGCCTAAAGTGCTGCTTACTCTCTAGAGTTACATTATGTACACTATAGGTAGGGAGAGAAAATACAGAAAAGAATGGATAAGAATGAGAGAAAAAAGAAAAAAGAGAGAGGAAGAGAGGAGAGACAAAAGACATGAAAGAGAGAGACAAAAAGATGAAAAGGATGGACAGAAAATAGAGGGGAAAAGAATGCAATGGACAAAAACTCTGGAAGAAAATCAAGAGACAACAGGCTTTAAAAAAACAACCCTGGAGTCCCTTGCAGCCCCTCAGTGGCTGAGTCCCAGTGTCCCCCCTTACTTAACTAAGTTAACTTAACTAGCATGAATCTGCCTCATGATTAAGTTGTCTTTGAGAGTTCAGGACCTTGGGGTTAGTAGGGACATTGTGATTCAGTCATTAAGAGCAGGGCAGAGCTGAGCCCCTGAGGTCTGGACTTACCGTGTTGCCGTTCTCAAGCCACGTCAGAGTGGGGATCGGGTTTCCCGTGGCATTGCACTCCAGAGACACCTTTGTCCCAAAGGGAACTCGCTTCTCCTTGGGCACCCGAAGGATCCTGGCAGGGGCTACTCAAAACAATACAGAACATTTCATCCACCACAGATAAAAAATGCTTTCAGTGGCTCAGTGAACCACACAACAGCTTTTAGTGACTCATTTCACTCCACAAAGCGGCTTTCAGTGGCTCTTTGAACCTCAAGCACATCACTGCATACATCAGGACAATTATGAGGATGGGTAGCGACACATTAATGGGTCCCGTTTCACATGAACCATCCTTGTACTTGAGCTAATGCTCAGATAATTAGCGCATGTAACTGTCATATTAGTGCCTCCCAGCACACAGTGCGCTTGTGACTGCTAACATGATATAGACCTACGTGAGGCATGCGAAACATATATTACTACACTGTCAAACATGACTTCATATAGCTGAACCAATTAAAAAAGTCATTAAAAGTGTGAGAGGTGATGTCGTACACGCTACGTCTAGACGTTGACTCTGTGTGTGAGGACCTACCCTGTACTTCTATAGTGACAGGTTTGGAGAAGGCGATTCCAAAGCTGTTTCTGGCTACGCAGCGGTACTGGCCCGCGTCCTCCTTTCTGATGTTATGGATCTTCAGGGCCCCGTAATCCAGAATGGACACACGATCGCTCAGCTGCACGGAGCAAAGGTGTGAAAACACACACGCTATGCTTATAAGCACACACTGAAAACAGATACCTACACCCCGTCTCACACACACACACACACACACACACACACACACACATACTGTTAACTGCAGTGATGCTGCTTGTCCAATCAAGCCTTCAATCAAGTTTCACACACAATGTACATGCAGGCAAACACAGATGCACAAACACACTCACACATACACGCACTCTCTCTGTCTTACTCACATACACACACACACACACACATTCAAACAAACCTGCAGTGGAACATGACACATCATCAGCTGGCAGTTTAGTTTTACAGTTAAAGCATCATTATTATTTGAACTGTGACCTTGACGAGGTCTTCATCCTTGATCCAGGTGATGTCCGGTTTGGGGTACCCCAGCGTCACACAAGGCAGCACAGCTTTGCTGTCGATCAGCATTGTGATGTTCATTGGATGCCTCTTAATTTGGGGCTCTGAAACAGTCAAGATATATTTCACTCAAAAACTAAGTTTTACACCATTAGATCTGGACAGTCCATTACACATGTCCAAATGTAATACAGTGTAAAAATGTAACACTATGTCAAGACCAGGGGGTATTCTGAATAGGTTAAATGTTATACCTGGGTAAGTTAACCTAGAGAATGTGGTAAACCTCCTAGTAGAGTAGCCTGCTTTCTTTGTTTATTTAAGAGAATGAGGACTCCAGGTTCTTCTATTAACAGGTTTATCATTATTTCTGACTTAATTTCCCCAGATTTGTTACTTAAGCACCTACTGGGAATATCCCCAGCCTGATAGGACATAGTGATGTTTTCAGTTCATTGATTAATATTGACTGAAAACAGCTCCTGTGACTGGAATGAGGGCAGGGGCACGCAGGGCTCTAGAACCTTAGCGTTAGCATCACCTGCTAGTAGTGGTACTTTCTGGGTCAAAGCTCCAGCATATACATCTAAAATAAAAGGGGGGTAATTAATACCGAATCAATTATCTTTACCCCCAATGTCATACACAGCCAAAGGCTTTAAAAGACCTTCATTACATGAATCTGGAGTGACAATTATCACAATGAAAAGAAACTTAAGAGTACTACTTTAGCCAAGTGCCTGATTCAAACACCATAAATTTGTGTCAAAGCCCCTAGTGCCTACAATCTCATTGCTTGTGCTTGTCACGGCCCTAACTTACACACCGCCATACTCTATGACTTGAAACGCTTACTCTGAAGACAGATTGATATAAGCTCACTTTTGTTCCCCATTAATTCTCAGCCACTAATTTTACAAAAAAAACAAACATCACACCCTAATTACTCCAAAGTATTAATGATGTCCAAAAGCACAGGCTAATTCTTAATAATAATAACAATAATAATAATAATAAAAACACTTTATAGGTAAAATATTCAAATGTGTAAAGTATGTCTATTTCAGTAGGCCTACGTTTTGTGTGTGTTTGTATGAGTGAATTGTGAAACTCTCACCCATTTTCAGAAGAATATTAAACGCTTACTCATTTTCAGTTGAAGAGCACCACAGCTCTTAGCAGGTTGTCCGATCCAGTTGTTGGCGATGCAACAGTATTCTCCATTGTCTGACTCTCTCACATTGGGAATGATTAACATTTGGCCATTTGCTTTGGTGATGTAACGGGAATCATAGTAGCTGTGATGAAATGAAAAACAAATGTTGTGAAAGCATTCTAAATCATCTTTTGTGAAATAAACTTTTACAGTCATACGCTGGAGGAATGTCAAAATGGGGGGCGGGGGGGCTGTATTAATAATAATCATGTTATCAGCCCTGATCTCTCTTGACATTCCTCTCCCTGATATAATTGTTAAATTATGAAATTATTCCCCTTGTCACCCCCACCCCCCTTTCAATACATGAGGTTTGGTGTTGGTGCAGTAGAAATAGATACCCTACATTACAGGAGCCTAACGCTAGGCTATTACAAACACGGCTAGTAGAGCTAGCTGACTGTAAAGCTCGAAGGCAAAACTTACCAACACATGTGCCTGTCAGTGTAAACGTAATATAATTGTATATTACAATGGGCCGAGAGGGAGACACTCCACTATAGGTGTTATACTGTATGTGATAAGGACCCTTACTGGATTGCCTCATTATTGCGTGTCCAGGAGATATCGGCTGGTGGGTCGGAGTCCACCTCACAGATGAATGTAGCGTTATGATCCAGCAGCGCATCCACCGTCTCCACAAGCGTGGTGATCCTGGGAGCTGAGGGGTGTTAAAACAGGAAAGGAGGCACAGACAGTCAGAAAGGACAGAGGAGAGCAGAGGGGAGGATACAGCCACTGCTAGGCTAGCAGTGCTAATGGTAGATGTAGCAGTCATACACAGCTTGAGCAATTCCAAAGATCACCTCCCAGGGAGAGGAATGTGAGGCCAGACAGAGGCGAGCGGAGAGAAGGATGCTGTCAATCAATCAATGCTAATTAGCAACCATACACAAGCTTAGAAATAGGCTACCAACGTCCACATCCTTAAAGGAGATGGGACAGTCAGGGAGGATAGAAGAGCACAAAGATGAATATACCACCACCAGCTATAGGCTTAGCGCAGTATTAATGCTAAATATAGCAATAGATATTGAAAAATGCCATAGTCCACTTTCTAACACCAGGAGGAGGTACGGACAAAGGAGAGCAGAGAGGGAATACCTCCACCTGCTAAAAGACGAGCAGACTAGCAGGTTAAAAATACCAAAGTCTTAAAAAAAAAAAAAACTAGTTTGAAGTTCTCCAGATGAGCCCCGGGATCCCCAACATGCCTCTGTGACTCTAAGCAGAGGATGCTGAGGAGAAAAAAAAGAAGTCTTTTGGAGCTCTGAACTCTAAAAGCAAGGGTTAGTTTATTATGATTGCTATGAGATCATGTGCTCACTCACAACCAAATAGCTGAGATTCTGGACACAAAAGCACAGTAAACGATGTGTGTGACCTGACAGAGAGGGTCAGAGAGAGACCGCAAGAATGTTTCTGATGGCTCACTCTGCCCAGCTGTGACGCTGCCAAGGACTTTTCAGTATTATGGGAGTCAGAGAAAACTGATGAAAAAGGGTGTTTTGCTTCCACCAATATGAAATCTGTGCTCATAAATCTCTCCTGTCCTGGGGCCTGGGGCAGCATTTAAATGTCAACATTAGACACAAATACCCGGTGAGAAAATCCAGTCGTCCCGTCACATAGGTCTGCAGTCTAGATTTGTACAGTTTATTACTTTTAATTGAAGAGTGATAACCAGGCATCCATCACTCACTTAAATGTCAAGAGCACTGTTGTCTAACAATAGACCAGCGCTTGTCGAAGGATAAGCACATCTTAACTTGGTTCAAGAACTCACATTGCTCATTAGTTTAATCTCAGAAAGCTTAGAATAACCCTCATCAACTTAAGAATCTGATCTACCTCTGTCTCTCCATTCAATAGCTCGCTGGCTGTCTGTTTATTTTGACTGGAGGTTAGACATGCCAACCAGTGTACACAGCTGTAATTCACTCCAGTGCTATTAGCATTGCTGTAGGGAATCACTCCCTAGCACCAGCATGTGATGCACAGGGCTATTTCCAATACAGATGGAAGTGGGGTGAAGAGGCCCTATGCTAATTCACACTTGAAGCGACTGCAATAATTTAGCCTGTGTGTGGTGTGTGTGTGTGTATGTGTGTGTGTGTGTGTTGGGAGTACCCATCTGCCTTTACCCATACAGTGTTTTACACACTATATGTACATCTGTGTATCTTTGTCTGTACACACACACACACACACACACACTCACAAACACACACATAAAAACATTCACACACACACACAACAACAACATGTGCATGTGTCCCACATGGATGTGAGGTGAGAGTGCACGCACACACACACACACACACATACTGATGTCCCCACATCAGGGCGGTTAGATAAGCCCTCACAGAGACGAAGATGGCTGCAGCCATCCTGCAGGGTTAAGCTGTTCCACAGGAGAGACCCATTTGCATTTAATAATTACCTTCTTGGCCCCTGCGCCAGACAACCTTGCTGTTTCCACCGTGCCAGTCGGCGGATATGTCACCTGTTCCTCTCGCCGTGTCTGAACTTCACAAGTGCATAGTGCCAAGTCCTGACACTGCGCTGACCACTAGGACAAGAGCACTCATCAAGTGTCAGTCAAGTCAAGTCAAGTCACCACATCAAGGCTGTGACGACTTTAAAATGACTTGGGCGAGATATTGAAACATAACTGCGTCTTTTGGCTTGTAGGAGAAATAAGGAAAATAACTGACTTTATTTAATAACTTTTTTATTTTTATTCTGTGGTATTTTATCATGTGGTGGTACTTGTTGTTCCTCTCTTTTGTTGTGTGTGGGTTGTGGCTGGGGCTGGCGTCGTGTTTGAGTCTGCACTCTTGTAAAGCTGATTTGGTGGTGGTGTTTGAATGGCAAGTCAACGGAGTGTGTGACTCTTGACAAACTCAACATCGAACACACATTCCTCTTCACCATTTTCTTATAAACACTTGTTCCAAGTCCTCAAACTAGGAACAGCTTTTCATGCTGGGAGGTACAAAGCTCTCTCTCTCTCTCTCTCTCTCTCTCTCTCTCTCTCTCTTTTTCTCTTCCCTCCCTCCCCACCTTTGAGTCTTGGGGACTCCCGGACTGAAACTACACTTTTAGGTTTTCTGCACATCACACGCTGATGACCTCATCCTCTTAAATCATCAAACACGCTGATCTGGATTAGGAGCCGAAACATGAATTAGCGATGGCCTTACATAAAAAGTATAGGCTACAACCATTCATGTCATGGCACCATACAAGTGCTGTTTTTCCCTACGTCACTTTTCCTTTGTCACTGTCTTTTAACTACGTGTTCAAAGTCTTTTCTTCATTTTTTTTTTTTGTCTTTTTTTTGGTCGTGGAAAAACTTCCATTCATATGTATGTCATTATGTACATTATGGTCTCAGAGGTTAACTTTAGTGGACATTTTAAATGATCCTGTAATGTCACAACATTCACTTCACCTCCTCCATTTTTACACACACACAAACACACACACACACACACACATACACAGGGAGCGTACACATTAGTAGGAGCCGGTTGATTTACAGCAAAGTCATTCGGACTCAAGCTCAACTCAACTCCTTCTTGACACAATGTTTTGCAATCAGTAGATTTGCAGTAAAAACATAAATATGTTAAATCCATACGTTAGCTGCCCTCTGCTTGCAGCGCTAATGATTTGTGTCTAAACACGTGTCCAATCTGCTCATGGGTCTGTTAACGTAAGCCAGGGTCAAGAGCACACTTCACGTTAAACGGAGGCCTCCTGCTCTCCTCCACCAAAAGCACACATGGTTAATGTTAAAGCTTGCTTTTTTTTAAACCAAAAAGTGCCACTGAGAAAAAGCAGAAATGATTTGTTACAGTTTGAGCCTTGCTGTGTGAGCGGGGCACTGGGACCGACCTCTCTGTAGCGACGTGACGGAGGAGACGTGTGCCAGAAAGAGGATCTGGAGCAGTGGAATGCGTTCCAGGAGCTTCATATTTTTTCGCAGCTCAGCTCGGCTCTGCCCAGTGTCTGCGTACTCGTCTCAGTCCAGCTTTACCATCCCATCTGTCTGCTTCATTTTCAAAATCCCCGTAGTGTCTGTGCGTCTGTCTGTGTGTCTGTATCCTCTTCCTCCCCGTCTGCCTTTGTTTCTCTCTCTCTTTTTTTTGCAAGAAGTTCCCACAGAATGAGCAGTGTGTGGCTCAGGGCTGCCTAGGCAATCTGACCACACTGATGTACTCAGGGTTCTTGCCCCCCTTGCCGGGTCGCTGCACTTTTTTTTTTTCTGGACTTGGCTGGTGTAATGGACAGCGACAGCTGGGCTGTATCCAAGCACAGATATGAGCCACCGCGGCAGAGAGGGACCCCACCATGCCCTGGGAGGCGAAGTGAAGCTCCAGAAAGAAAAAAAAAAACGAACAATGCCTCTCCTCTCTTACTGGGGAGGCCAGACCGCTCAGTCACACACTCATGAGAAACCTGATTGGAATCTGATGAATCTGATGTCAGTCATCGTGTGTGTTCTAAAATTTAGATTAAAAGACTAACAGTAAAAAAAAAAAAAAAAAACTATGTCACACTGCTTAGAGTACCTTGAACTTTTCAGTAGAATATGTAAGATACTATTTGAAAAAAAAACTTTGACAAAACTATTTTGATATCTTTCTTGTTTTGTCTTAAAATGGTCTAAAAAGGTTTTTAAATTGTTTAGCTGCATTTACTTTATTCCAGTCCAGACTCATCAGGGCCAGTGGAGGAGTTTTGTGGATGTTCTGAATTGGAGCTATTACATCAGCCTTGGTATATTTAGACATTTTTTATGTGTTTGATGGTTGGGATTTTCTCAGCTGAAACAAAGAGCCTGTCTTGGAAAAGAGTTATTGTTTCCTTATGGATCACTCTGTGTGACCAAATAAACACACACACACACACACACACACACACACACACACACACACACACACACACACACACACACACACACACACACACACACACACACACAGGCACACATACACACCAATGTACTCTCTCTCTCTCTCTCTCTCTCTCTCACACACACACACACACACACACACACACACACACATACACACATAAGTCCAGGCCAGTTCCAGGCCAGTGGCAGCTGGTGACTGTGATGCAAAAGCTACTACTGTGAGGCCTCAGCATTCACACAGCCTTTGTGTTCAGGCCCACCTGTTGCCCCCTTAGCCTTGCATGCTACGATTTATTTTAGGAAGGGAATGACATTTCATTTCCCAAAGGGTTTGTTTGTCTCCCATCTCCTCTGGCCTGGTCATGGACAGCTCACACCCCTGCACCCGAGGGTGGGGCGGTGGGGCAGCAGAACAGTCTCTGGTTGAGTCCACACACACACACACACACACACACACCACACACGCACATGCCGAGCAGAATGCACAAACACTTCGATGTTGATGTTGTGGATACTGTAAGTGATGAGCCTGATAAAACGCACCACTTAAAAGACATAAAATGTTTACTAACTTGTAAACATATCAACACTCAACACACCAAAGCCACTAAGGCCACTCTAAACAATGAATCCCTGGAGAGAACAATGCTTGTTAGCCTGGAGGAGCTACACAGCGACAGAGGGAGAGGGAGAGATAGAGAAAGAGAGAGAGAGAGAAAGAGAGAGATGTTATTTTGCGTGGGCATGCTAAAATCAGTCAGAGTCACGGTTAGCCTTAGGGCAGCCCGCTTGGAGACATTCATGAATTGCTGTAATGTGTCATTAATGGAATCAGTGACGAGTTCCGTGGTGTGGACAGCTGAGGGCAGGATGTTCCGCTGCAGAACTTGCACCAAGGAGGCCTTGCCATTTAGAAAGATGTCACCCAATACCTTGGCACAGTGGCTTAGTGAACTTAGCTAATGGAGCCCCAACGCTATTATGCACTAGGATGTCACTGAGATCACCCTCCCCTGAATGCAACAGATATGCAGTAAGGTAAAGTCAAGTAAGGTTGAGTGGTGTATGATATAATCACACAACGGTGTAATAACAGCCTGGTTTAGAAAGACATCTGTTGAATCTATTACTTCTTTTAAAACATTTCTTCTGTCTCATTTCACACTTATAATCAATATTCAAGCAACACACACAGAGACACACACATGAATGAATTTGTTTTACGGTGAGAACACATATGTGCATAGGATAGTGAGCGGCTGTTTCGATTTAAGATTGTTTAGATTGGCATCGTTACAACTTCCTCCACATGCTGGGTCCTTCCTTGTTACTCTCCACTCTCTAAGAAAGCTTAGCTCATTATTAGTGCTACTAAGCTGCCATCTGCTGTTCACAATAAGAACAGCACCCATATGAAAACAGAAATACCTTTCTTACAAAGCCAGTCTTTTTTCCTCACTTTAATAATTGAGATGCTGGAAGTTGGAATTGAAATGTGAATAGATCACACTATTACAGAGACTACAGAAGGGTTTATTCAACATATTTATTTTCACCAGGTCTGTTTAACGTGTGCATGGTTGAATTATTCAAACAACGAAATGAAAGCAAAACTGGCTGTATGATTTGTAACACTAAACCACCTTTTGTGTGCTGATGGCTTGGCTATTCCTTCCTCTAGCAGTGCTGGCTTTCAGCAGTTCCTGAGTAAGTCTTCTGAGTATGGGATGAAAGATGATGTGCACTATAATGCTAAAAGAGTACTGCCTTACTGCCTGAGAGTGACAAAGAGCTGAGCTGTGTTTTCCAGATTTCTATCTGTGAGGACTAGTTTTGGGTGTCTGTAACAAAATACCTGGGTCACTACATTACAGACCATTACCTGCCCAAGCTAATATTTTAGCAAATCTACAGAAGTTACAGGTTGCCTACAATGACTGCTTAAGAATCCTACTCAGGAGACCAAGGTGCTGTAGTGCTACACTGTAAACCCCAACTGCTCGACATATTTGTGGAAAGAGATTGCTACTAATATTTGATTTTATAGTGCTTCATACTCATACTGATTATTAGATTTGAGTGCTCGTCAGTTACTAAAATATTTTAATTGATGTCTTAATAAAATTATGTCAATAAGACTCTGGATCAAAACCATTAAAACTGGTGTTTTTTGAGTGGATTATATTGACATCACCAGAGAATGCATAAACAACAACAATTTAGCAGTTAAATTCAAACTGAGAGTCAAGTGACACTCAATGTCACTAGAATATGAAATCTAGTTTACATTGAGAGCACAGCAAAAAGAGGGGGAGGGGCAAGAAGACATTTTTTTTAAAGAGACTTCATCATGACAGCTTGTTTGACTGTCCCTTATCACATGGTAAAACTGCAACAACTATTACAGTTGTTTGAACTGAAATATTTTGATTGATTTGATTTGATTCAGAATTAGCTGTTACTGACCTATGGTGAGAATTCAGCTAAGGAATAGTGGTTTTAACTTAACAATGGGGCTTGTGTCCTTATTAAGTTGATATATCAATGCACTGTGTATTGTAAAATACATGAAAAAGTATCACACTTTCTAAAAGTTGTATTTTGATGGCTTCGGTGCATTGCAAAGGATCATGGGAGTGAAGGAAAACCCAACATTTATGAGGTAGCAAAGCTTTTAAGTTGATGGGAAAGCTAGTTATTTCTGGGAAAATGAACTGAAATATTTAAATTGAAAAAATGAAATGTTAGTGGTAACGAGTTTCCACAAAGACATGAACACATCAATTGTGCCGGGGTTTACCGTGTAGTGCCCTGTTCTGTTATGCAGGGGTCAGCGCCTTTAGAGCACTGCTGAGGAACCTCATGTATAAATGTATCTGCTGCTTAAATATGGCACAGAACAACGCTGTAACCTTGCAGAGTAATCCCAGCTGCAATACAATTCGGTACCAGTCACCAATGTGGAGGTGTGAATGTCTTTTAGAAGAATGTTGTGGGGCTTGTTTGTTTGCTTGTTTTTGTTTTGCTTGTGTGTCCTTTTGTTTGTTTGTTTGTTTGTTTACATTCGGCATCTATAATTTGAGTGTTCTTTTGGACCCTGAGTCTGGCAAAAGATGATGATGACGATATTTCAGATTTCTGCAGATGAGTGAATAGCTCGGCTGTCTGTCGCTGGCATCTGGTGTCAAATTCATGCAAATGCCAACAGCACAGTGGGACAAAGAGAGAAGGTCAGAGTCCATGTGCTGCTTTGAATGCTGCTTTGAAGCGATAGGAGAGTGGTAGGGTCTGTATGTGTGTGTGTGTGTGTGTGTGTGTGTGTGTGTGTGTGTGTGTGTGTGTCCACACACATGGTTTGAGGTTACTAATGTCTCATATAGTTCTCAGTAGAGTCACCATGGTCACTGGTGCCTGCAAACAGACGTGCCTCACAACAACAACAAGAAATAAAAAAACACATCCCAGCATTCCCTGCAAGGGATAAAGTCTGTCAGGCTGTCAGTTTGCTACACAGCTGTTCAACAGCCTATCAAAGCAGGGATCCATTACTGCTGTACATCCATATCAAAAGAGCTTTTAAAGAGCAGAGGGGGGGTTGTGCTCACATGAAAGATTCCTCCAAAGGCGCCACAAGAGGAAAAGACCAAAAAATAAAGTGTGTGTGGACACAGTGCAGTGGAGAGAATAAAAAAAGTGTGTGTGGACACAGTGCAGTGGAGAGAATAAAAAAAAGTGTGTGTGGACACAGTACAGTGGAGAGAGTAAAAAAGTGTGTGTGGACACAGTACAGTGGAGAGAGTAAAAAAGTGTGTGTAGACACACACAGTAGAGGGAATAAGTTGTGGAGACAAGGGGAGGAGATGGAGGTCTGGAATGAAACTAGGGCGACTTGTGGTCTAGGCTCTAGGCTTTAGCACATTAGCATGAGTTTAGGACTAGTTCCAGGGTTATCTGTCACTCACTTCCCTGGCCTTCTGGAAAGACATGCCCACATATCCAGAATGCAGGAAACTTCTGATATGCAAAGTCAGAAAACATCATGTTTAGAATACAATGGAATAAATCTTTATTGTCCTCCAGAGTGGAGAATTATCTTTGGCTAAACATCACATATAGACATCACACATCACATGTAGCATACAGACAACACACAGCTTGACAGACAGCAACACAGACATTATTTCTGATATACATAATTGCAACGATACTGTCAGATAGCAACATAAAAGGAAATTCTAATATCCTGAGCTGAATAATTTCAACGCTATTCCTTTTTGATTTTTACTGTGCAGTTGGTTGGTTGGTTACTTTAATCCATGACTTACAACACTGAAATGATAAAAATTATTATTATTAATTATTATTGTTGTATTATATTTTTGGCTTGCTTGGCATAGAAATGGTTAAGCTGTCCTGGGCCGTCCGCTGTGAGCCAGGAGTGAGGTTCATAACTGTGGGTGTGTCTGCCGGTGTTGAGGCAAGCCCTACCTACCTGCACACCTCGACTAAAGGTGACTCATGTAGCATTATCGTCTCCTTCCCGCTCCGTGTGCCGTTTCGGTGCGATCCACAGTAAAACACACTCCGACCTCCAGTTCAGCGTCAGATTCAGTGTCAGGCTGTGAATAATCAGGAGGCTCAAACACACGGCTCTCAGTCTCTTCACATCTGTACCATTAAGGGGAATGTGATCTCCCGCAAACACAGACGTTCATACTAAACACAGGTGGGTTGAAGCTTTGTTTTGCTTTCGGTGTTGGTTTGGACAGGTGTTGTCATGTGGTAATCATCACATTCATGGTCAGACTACAGATCTCCGGTTGGTTCGTGTTTGATCTTGTGCCCCTCTAGCAGATGAATTCTGAGAGAATAATGTTACATAGACTTTAGTGGCTTATAGAGAATAACTTCAAAGTCGTCTGCAATTATTAGTCATTTCCCTTTGTGCAGAGATAGGCTGTGTTAGCACACACAGGCTGTAATTGCAGCTGTGCCTTAAGGCGAATCATTGTGTTTTTGAATGCTGTGGTCTTCTGGTGGTTTCAGAGACATAAAGGGCTCTACCCCATCTCCAGGGCTGTCAGTGGTAAGAGCTACTCTATTGAGCAACGGGATCATTGGGTTATTGACACAGACTATGTTGACACAAGAGGCACCACTAGGGACCGCGCGGACTGCAGTCCGTCTGTGATTTGCGCTGTTGGAAGAGGAAGAGCATAGAGCACGCTCAGACATGACACACACACACACACACACACACACACAGACACACTCATGCACACTAACATGTGCGTACACACACATGCACACGCACACGCACACACGCCCACACTGTTGTGCACCAACACACACACACACACTCATGTACACTAACACACACACTCATGTGCACTAACATGAGCGTAAACACACACACACGCACACACATTCTTGTGCACCAACACACACACACACACGCACATGCTCACACACACACACTCTTGTGCACACACACACACACACACGCACATGCACACAGACACACACTCATGTTCACACACACACACACACCACACACACACACACACACACACACACACACGCAAAGATAAGAAAGAGACACAAAGAGACAGCAAGGGAGTAGAGATTGGGTTGAAATACAACTGTACATACTGTAGTAGACTTGCGCTATGCAGTGATTCATTCAGGTAGAAGCCAGACGACTCAGTCAAACAGCTGGCCAAGGCAGAGAAGACGCACTTTCACTGACAAGCCTCACTTTGTCCAGTGGGAATGGCCGCTTTGAATGCCTCTGTTTAAAATACCACAAATTCCTTAGCCTGACAGCATGCGTGTCTAGACACTGAATCGCTCATAGAAAAAATAAAAAACACAATTTGGTTGCATTAGCTTAGGAGATACAGATGAGAAAATAACAATAATAGCAAATGCTAAAAAGATCTTGCTCTGCTGGCAGTGTTTATTCAGTCTGTGTTTGACATTTTTACTCTGCAGCACACACATGCATCTGCACAGACAAACATGGACATGTGTGTGTGTGTGTGTGTGTGTGTGTGTGTGTATCACAGGGAGTGCAACACTTTTGCTCTTGTTGTGTAGATCTGGTTCACAGCAGAGATGGCCACAGGCAGACCTTCATCTGCCATTTATATTGGGGACGGCAGGTCTTTCTCCAGGTAGGCTTTTCACCGACAAATACACCATCCCATTTGTGCTTTATTGTGGTCTCTGGCAGGATCTTTGAGCTTTGTGTTCAACAGAATGACTATTGTCCCCGTGTTGTTGCCGTAGTTCACAGGAATAGAATAATGGGCAGGTGTAGTTGAATGTATTGACCATCTGGCCTATATAAATATAGACTGCAAAACATGGAGCACAGCTGGTGTAATCAGAGACTGTGTAAATATGCTAGCTGGGCTAGCTGGGTGTGTGGTGTAATAATGTTATAACCGCCATATTTCATGAGGATTTGCATCAAACCTTTTAATCATAAGTCCTACAGTTTGAAAAGTATTGTGAAAATTAAAGAAAAATATAAATTATGGAGCAGTGTTGAAGGTGAAATGTGCAATACTGCCTCTCTGATAGATCTTTCCAAACTCAGATGTGGTTTTGTGTCTTTTAGGGCTGAATTTATGTCCCTGCTGGACACGTACAACTGCTTCTTAAGAGACAAGTCTCATCTTCACCTCCACTGGCAGGAGGTAAGTAGCACTGCAGCCAGGCCAACAAACCCAAACTCCTGCAATGAGAGTAACTGCAAGTTGCTTGAGCTTAGAACAAAGTATTCTGACGTATTCCTTATAAGATGCTATAATTATAATTCAGACTTCAACTTGCTTAGAACACTTTTCACTCAGACTCCAACATTGGCTGTGACACCTCAGAACATTTCCTGTTTCCTGTTACCCTCGAGCAGGATGAGGAGGAGAGGTGCACTATTGGCCCTGTGTCTCACATGGCAGAGCAGAGTACAGACAGAGGCCTCAAATATCAAGCATTTTTAGATGCTCCACAAGCATTTACACCACAACTCCCTTAAAGAAGCAGGCAGTAGCTGTGCCAGTATCTTCAGACCAGAGGTGTAGCACAAAACATTGGGATCTATACATATCCGTCTACAGGACCCCCTTTCTCAATCAAATCAAACATCAACCAAACATCATAGGCTATTCCAGGCTTTTTCAAGGCTTGTCCCCTGGTTGGGGCCCTCCTAGTCAGTTCCACTGTTTCCCATATGATGACATCTCCAACTCAGACAGACAGCTTGTGAATGGTTGAAAACAGGTTAAATGTTAAGCTTTGCTACTTTGCTGCTCTGCATGTGTTGTTCAGCAGAACGCTGGAGAGGTGACGGTTGAGGGTTTCCTGGTGATCTCCTGGGGGGTGAAGAGACCCATCCGCCTGATGATCCAGGATGAGAAACAGACTCTCCCTTATGAAAACACACAAGAACCACAGTCTCCAGAAGCCATCAGTCCTCTTGGGGGCAAGAGGTGAACTAGAAGTCCCCATACAAAGCTCCCCAGTTCAAAGCTATGGAATTCCTAAAGCCTGAGTTCAAATGTATTTATCTGGATATTTGTTTGTTTGTTCTGGTTTTCCTGTTCCAAGGGGCATGACGCGCTGGGGAGAGTTCGACAACCTTCTCCGCATCGATGAGCTGGAGGAGGGCAAGTCAAATGTTCTAGAAGACCATCCTGTCATCACGCGAGGTTTGCGATGGAGTTACTTTTCTCACTGTTGTCACGGTCTTCCTTCTTTCTTCACAATATTTAATGATGTACTCATTAACAAACAGAATTTCATTTTAACTGTGAGAAATATTTAGATGTGAATGTATCTTGATTTCATTCATTGAGACCACAAATATCGATATAAAATATAGTGTGTGGGTTTCTCTATTCACCAAACACGTAAATGCCCTACCCCTGAGTAATGTTAACCTTTGACACCTGGAACCCTACACTCCTGGCAGTCGCAAGCTATGAGAGCAGCACGCTTAAGGCACCCCGGCCGAAACCCATCACGGAAGAGGAGAGTTCTGTCCTGTTCCGCACCTTCAGTGACGCCTCGCTCGTTAAGAAGAGAGTCAAGAACAGAACAGCAGCCGAGAGACAACAGGCCCGCCAACACAGATTCTCCATCAACGGACACTTCTACAACTATAAGGTCACAAGGCATGCTGGGCATGGGATAGGGCAATCTGATTGTGGTGTAGAATATAGATAGATAGATAGATAGATAGATCTAGCTGTCTAAGCTGTCTTGTAGTTTAAATACAATATACATACATTTACACACACACACACACACTTCAAAATACAAGAGAAGAAATGAATTGTCTGCATTCACGGTAAAGTTAAATTGTAAAGTGTAAAAGGAACGTATGGAAATGTGCAATGGTATCCATAGTGTAGGAGTGTACAAGAGAGTGTTAGTGCAAGTATGTCACCATTAAGTGATTTGATTAGTTGTTGGGCTGGACAAGTCTATTTAAATCTCTGAACTGTTGTTCTTTTGTTTGCCTTTTGTTGCCAACCAGAGATCTGTAGAACCTGATTTTCTTGCTTGAAGAGGAAAAGATTAAGTCAGATTTTCACATTCATTTTTCTCTTTCTTACTTGTGCAACCATCTTGGCTCTGCAGACATCCATCTTCACGCCGACCTATGGCACCACCACCAATGTGCGGATCAACAGCCGGATGAACACACTGGAGGTCATCAGTCAGCTGCTGCAGAAGTTTAAGGTTCAGTTCCTCTTCACACCGTATGGTGGCGCCACTGACTCCTCTACTGATCCTCAGTTACTATGAGCTGCAATAGAGGCCAATAAGATCAGGAGGACTCTCACTGTGCTTTGCTCGCTCTGTGCCAGTGTGTGTGTGTGTGTGTGTTACACTCTCTCTCTCTCTTTCTCCCTCTCTCTCTCCACAGATAGAGAATGACCCTAATGAGTTTGCCCTATACTGCATTCACCAAAGTGGCGGTAGGTGCATTTGTGGCTCATCATCTTCATTCCTTTAACATTTGATCTTTATGTTGGATCTCAAACCAGTAAATGTAACTGTCACCATGTGCAGAAATATTCTGTTTTATTCTATTCCCATTCTATCCATTCTATTCTATTTTATTACATTCTGGGCAATTCCATAGAAATGAAGCCATCCATGAAGCCATGACAACATGGCAGGTGTTTGTATGGAGTGCTTTAGTAAATGACATTTGATGATGTTCTGTATTCAGTTGTAGAAATTGCATGAAGAAAAAAGTATAAAATAATTTGAGTTTGCTCATGTTCTGATCACCTCCATTATGTGGAATTGCCCGTGTGTGTCCTGCTGGGTGTGGGTGCCTCCTTTTCCCTGGTTGCAGAGAGGAGGAAGCTGGCATCCTCTGACCTGCCTCTGCTGGAGAGGATTCTCCAGGGTCCCTCTGAGAGCATCATGAGGGTCTTCCTCATGGACACTGATGAGCAGGAAGTCAGCATTGATGTGAGTAGTGTCAGTTACCCCAGCCACCCCTCTCTCACACACACACACACACACACACACACACACACACACACACACACACACACACACACACACACAGACAGATGGCTTTCAGATGGCTATTTGCAGTTCAAAGGCTCTAGGGATAAAATTAATGCATTTCAGTCTTTGAAACACACATGTCAGTATTTATTCAAATGAAGCTTTGTATTGATTGATGTAGGTCACATCATTTCAAAATCTCTGAGAATGATCCAGTGACTCTGATAATCTTCTCTGGCTACTGTTAAAACTCAGATAATTGTCCTAGCTTGAACTTTGAAAATATACTCTGTGTTCCACCACATGTATAATAAAATTCTTTATTTTCCTGCTCTCCTGCTTCTTTTCTACCTGACCACCACCATTTCCACTGTCTCCCTGTACGTCACTTAGACACACTTATCTATAGACTAGCACAGGACTAGCATCCATACTATGGCTACAGTCTAAACTGAGCTAATGATCATCTTGAATAGTTTGGTATGGAACAGTTGTGCTGATTCTGCTGGCTGTGTGTGTCCAGGTGGCCCAGTATTTAAACCTGGAGCAGCCCATCCTGGAGAGGGTCCTTTGGAAGTTACAGGAAGAGGAGAACCAGCAGGTCCAGAGAGTCATTTCAAAGTAAGTAGTCCTTGCCACTCACTGTATCCTCTGCACTCTCTCTCTCTCTCTCTCACACACACACAGACACACACACACACACACATACACTCAATCTCTTCCACTCACTGTATCCTCTGCACTCTCTCTCTCTCTCTCTTACACACACACACACACACACACACACAGTCTCTTCTACTCACTGTATACCCAGTACTCTCTCTCTCACACACACACACACACACACACACACACACACACACACACATACACACATACACTCAGTACTCTCTGCACTTACACACACACAGTCTCAAAGGAGTGTTTTACACTCACACACTCTGTTCCACTTAGGGCTGGTTCATAGTCAACGCAAACATACACAAATGGATGCTATGATATGTACTTAGTACTTACGTAGCAAAGTGTGTAGCGTCAAATTTACTGGCTTGACGTGTGTGAGCTTGCGTCCATAGCAACGTTTGTGTATTTGCTTTGACTGTGAATCAGGCCATAAGCTAAGTATACTCACTTCTTACCTAAGTAGTGAATGGACTCTTCTCACAGCAGCTAATATTCCAAGCAAGGTATTACGGACAGCATCCAATAAGGCTCTGATTCAGTGTAGCAGAATCAAAACCTTATTGGATGTCATTAGTAACACCTCAGCTTGCCATGCTTCCTGGAAAATGGGCTGCTAGAACGGATGTAAAAGGATGTACTGATTTGCTCTGAGAACTTCAGCAATGTACTGATTTGCTGGGGGCTGAATTCCGTGAGCGTTAGGTAGAACTGATCTGAAAGCTGCTGCAGATGTCTTCTCACTCTACTCTCACTCTATGTCCCCACAGGTACAGACAGCAACACCACCTCTTGACCCGCTTTCTGACCACAAAGCTGTCTGGCAAGGCAGAGACCACGGTGTGACGGCAACTTTCCAGGACTTGCAAGACTGGCAGGCCCATCTAATGGACCTGTCCCTGGCTCCACTGGCAGGCTCGTCTAAGGGCCTGTCCCTGGCTCCACTGGCAGGCTCGTCTAAGGGCCTGTCCCTGGCTCCACTGGCAGGCTCGTCTAAGGGCCTGTCCCTGGCTCCACTGGCAGGCTCGTCTAAGGGCCTGTCCCTGGCTCCACTGGCAGGCTCGTCTAAGGGCCTGTCCCTGGCTCCACTGGCAGGCTCGTCTAAGGGCCTGTCCCTGGCTCCACTGGCAGGCTCGTCTAAGGGCCTGTCCCTGGCTCCACTGGCAGGCTCGTCTAAGGGCCTGTCCCTGGCTCCACTGGCAGGCCGTCTAAGGGCCTGTCCCTGGCTCCACTGGCAGGCTCGTCTAAGGGCCTGTCCCTGGCTCCACTGGCAGGCTCGTCTAAGGGCCTGTCCCTGGCTCCACTGGCAGGCTCGTCTAAGGGCCTGTCCCTGGCTCCACTGGCAGGCTCGTCTAAGGGCCTGTCCCTGGCTCCACTGGCAGGCCCATCTAAGGGCCTGTCCCTGGCTCCACTGGCAGGCTCGTCTGGGGTTTTGGTGCTGGTGTCCAGAGTGGGTGTTTGTGGCACAGTTAAATCTCACTCTGAACTCTCCACTGCATGGAAACTGACTGTGGTGCAGTAATTTGAAGACAGTGCTGTTTATAGGATTTTTTATGGGTGTGTGCATGTGTATAATGTGTATGACTCAGCTGTGATGTGATTGTGTGAATAAAAATGTATGTTTCATTTAACTAGACTTAGTTCATTCTCAACTGCAGAGATTTTCATTGTTATTATATGTAGAAAACATTGTCCACATTGTCCATTGTCTCAGAAATTCCATTTGAACAATAATTTTTAAATGCTGATAAATAAAACGAATGTGTATTTGCACCTCTGTCAGAGATCTGACAAACAGACACAGATAACGCATAGAAACAACTAAAAACAACAACATGCAGTGTTATCAAAAAGAAACATTCAAACAGTTCCAAATATCATAGTAACAATACACCACACTTTTCTCAAAACACCACCATTTTTCACTTGTAAGACAACAATGATTTGGTCCTGCTGTGTCATCACGTGTACCTCCGAGAATGTCTTGTGAGTGAAACAACGCAAGAGTCTGCATAAATCTATCCACAGGAGCTCATCACTTTGGGTTCAACAGAGTTCAAGTTGTAGGTGACTTTAAAGTTACAGTGAATTCGCTGAGGAAAGAAACAACAACACAAATATTTACACATGAAAGAAGCTATATCACTTGCTGTGTATGTCACCAACACTGTTGTTTTTCCATGCTATGATGTTTATCATTACAGTAACTAAATAAACACATTGAGGCCAGGAAGGAAGTGTCACAAATGAAGCAGACAAGGTTGGTCATGCAACATCGTGTTTTATCTCTGATCAAACTGTCAGTGTCTTAGTTCCTTCTTCCTCCTACTGAGCAGCGTACCTTGTCCCCTATTTCACATTTCTCCAGGTCCACGTCTTCAGATTTAGAGCACTTGGTTTCCCCGATTGTCGCTGTAATCCTGTAATTTAGTGCATTTGTCACCTGCATTTACAAAACAAAGACAAGAAATATTGCAACGAGAAGAGGAAATGATGACTACACACAAAATAGATCTGCTCAATCCATATTATATTACTGTATGGATGGTAAAGAATATTAGAGGGACGGAATGGTTCTTTTTCTAGAATGTTCTATAGCCAAGGCGTACCTGGACCCATGCTGAGGTAACATAGACCAGCTTGAAGTAATTGGGGCTGTTGACCTCCATGTTGTATTGCTGCACGACTTTCTTCATCACATCTTGTACCTGCTGACTCTGTGGGTCGAGACGGTTCCAGCCTCCCGGGACAGCATGGCAGAACACAAGGAAAACATTTCAGTCGGCAAATCCCAATCCCAGTGTCACCCCATACCCTAAACACTGAGCCCTCAAAGACTAAACTGGCATGAATCAGCCAATCATGAAATGATTTCATGCCAGTTAAAGGTTAGTGATGCTATACAGTTTGTAAGCACAGAACACTTTCTGTAACGTCAAAATAATATCTTGTCACGATCCACTAGTTCTCAACCTCCTGGGTCACCATAACAAAATCAGGTCTCTTTACAGTACCCAGGCTCCCAAAACTGGAAATGAACTAACAGAGGCACTCTGCCCCACAAAACAATAACACAGAGTTCTCCAGGAGGACTGAAGAAAGGGGTGAGCTACATCTCTGGCAGGCTTTGTTCAGTCCTTGGATCAAATACAACAGAGGCTTTGTTGGACAAAATGTCTCTTAAGACATGTAAACATAAACAACTCCACTAGCATTGCTAACTCCACCTTTAAGTCTTGGAGGGTTAGGGCTGAGGAGCCACATTGGGATTCAGGCAAAAGCCCATAGCACACCCTCAGATAACTACGATGTGATAACTCAGATAACTATGGTGTGAGTGCTTGCATTTGCCATGACCTTTGTTTGTGGTCTCATGGTGCGGACACTAAAAACACCTTTTCACATTATCCATTTGCACATATACAGCGAGCACAGTTTTGCTTATCTATTACACAACGCCAGTATGCTGCCATTTGTTCATAATTGTGCAAATGAAGCGGTAGATGTTTATGTTGCTGCACTGAATCAGGCCAGTAGTTTTGTTTTTATTGTAGCCATTCCAGTTTGGAAGTACTTCTCTCACAGCAATCATTAAAAAACA
This sequence comes from Tenualosa ilisha, assembly GCA_015244755.2. Classification (NCBI taxonomy): domain Eukaryota; kingdom Metazoa; phylum Chordata; class Actinopteri; order Clupeiformes; family Clupeidae; genus Tenualosa; species Tenualosa ilisha. The sequence goes on from PYXC01001489.1 coordinate 1,356,216, forward strand.
CTAAACATCAACATGAGGGGTTCATAAACACACACACACACACACACACAGCACAGTACTCACCACCCATCTTTCTGTCCTCCACAGTTCCCTCAGATGGGGCTATCTGGCAGACTGAGAGTAGTGTCAGGAGCAGGGCTGCATTAAGGGTCATGGCCACAGCAGTGTGGTGATGTGTGTCACTCGGACAGACACAGGAGCAGAGAGTGACCCACCGAGGCTGCAGGGACTGGAGACAGTGATGTCTAACTTACTTTAAAGATAACCTTCTAGCTGCTCCACAGTTGCCTAACTTTCTGGTCAATGTTTTTCCACCACAAGTTGGAGTTATGACAGCATAAACCCTTAAAGATGGCCTATCGGTAGCCTAATGCATGTAATTCACAAAGCACACATTTACACAGTCTAGCTAGGGGTGTGCTGCCCTCTACTGATCATTCAGCAGAATGCTGGAGGAGTTCCTGCTCTAGACATATCTGACAAATTTTACACATTTTGGTCTTTTCACACAAAACTTCTAGCTGAGCCAGATTTTCAGATATTCTCTCTCTATCTCTCTCTCTTGCGAGAGAGAGAGGCATACAATGGAATATTCCTGGTGATGTGACATACTACAATATAGCTAGTTAAGTGCTTTCATGAACTGAAATAGATCAAGCCAGACATGCTTGAATCATTCTCTCATCCTCATGCACTTGGACACGGTAACAACTGCCCACTGGATGGAAACTGATTGTGGTCCAGTAATATTGTGAGAACAATGTTTATAGGATTTTTATGAGTGTTTTTACAAGGTTGACAGTTGAATGTCTCATCAGCATAAATTGTAAATTCTTGATAGTGACTCAGCTACGTATAACTCAGCTTACATAAACAAGCACTTCAGCAGACAAGCCCTTAAATTAACCACTTTTAGAGATATATTATTCAAAGTCTATCCCGAAAGCCCTCAAACAACATTTACTGAAAGGCAATCGAGCATATATGCAGTGTCTGTTGGCTGGGAGGAGAAACAAACAGAGCTTTGGAGGAGAAGCCTAGTGCTGGTTGCTAAGGGCTGGGCTGTGGGAAAAGCAGTGGAAAATGGCATCATTACTGAAAATGACTAATGGCACAGGATTTGGTCCTGGCTGACGTCCTGCCACCATGGAAAGGAATATCTCTCAAAAGCTTACTGTGTCTCAACTGCACAGGGCAAACTTGAACTCATATCTTCTTGAAGCAAAGAACTTCACTACATATCATGGTGGAGTGTTCACAGAAAATAACCAAGTAAAGGCTTAAAAAAACAAAACAAAAATGGAACAAATACGCTGGTGTACTCTTACAGTGGAGTGATAAGTTGATGTTTATTCACTCTTTCCAAGCACAGATTCAAAGTTTGGGTACATAATGTGCCCAGACGTGACAGACTACTTATCAACATTTCTAAAAATATAAACTTCAGTAACCCAAACCTCATTAAAAAAAAAAAACATATTTTGCTTCAACAATAAATAATCTCATAGATTTTACAGCCAAATGCCAAAATGTCAGAAACATGTAAAAAAATCTCACCCTTTCAAAATATGCGTTAAAACTTTACAAAACAATCCCCGCGTTGCACACTCTCTAGAATGCATCATCTTGGAAGGTTCTAGAATCTCCAAGCCAACTAGTACTTATCTCTTGCATGATGTGTTTAGCACAGTGAGCTCATTGTTGCGTGGGTTGTACTGGACACGGAACTTGCACTGCAGTCGCTGTTCAGACACAACAAGAGACAAGACACGTTATTAGCACCAGATATGCTCACCACAACTTTGACGTCTGAGCTTATCGTAAATATTTTCCAAACTTTTGTCCAGTGAGTGTACAAAGCTGAAAGATAGACCATGGTGTACATTGAAAAAGAGTAACTTAATCATATAACTCAGTTGATTGGATGATCTTTTATGTTGTATATAACTGTATGAGACTACTGTGGAAATACCTTTTTAGCCATGTCGCATGTGTCCATGTCTGCATTTTCAGACTTAAGACACTTGGTCTTTCCAATGGTGGCTGTTATCTTGTAGTTTATCATATTGGTCACCTGTGTGCGCAGGGCAAAATAAGAGCAGTGTGTTTTGGCTGAGTGTCAGCCCTCAATTTCTGCACAGTATAGACTAAAACAGATACAATTTCACAGCATTTCTTACACTCAGTAACTATGACATCACATTTCCTTGTATCTACATGTCTAAGTCTTTTTGGATAAAGACATTAGCTGCCTGTCATGTAAATGTAAATAAGACAAAATGCACTTAATGTATACAGTTTGCTCCATTCTTTACAAATATTTAACACTTCATAAATGTTTCAACAGATACATTCCTTATAGTCAACATCCTTGTGTATGTCGAGTCTGTACAGTCGACTGAGTTTGGACAGCATCCCAATGAGATTGGCTATGTCTTCGGACTCATGGCTAAATGCCTGTATGATGCTTTGTACCTGAGTCTGAGCGGAGGAGACCTCGAGCAGTTTGAAGACCTTCTTGGCTTTGGAGTCAGTGTTAAACTGCTCGACAGCTTTTTTAGCAGCGGCCAGAATCTCAGGACTCTCTGGGCTTATTGGACTCCAGCCTCCCAGCAACGGCACGTTCCCTACAGTTAAGAAGCATAATATTAGACACATCAGGGGCACGTTCCCTACAGTTAAGAGGCATCATATTACACACATCAGGGGCACGTTCCCTAGACTCTGGGAGTCACGTTTGGCACATATGAGTCATTTTCCCTACAGTTACAGGACAACACATTATACACATAACAGTCAATTATTAGAGGTACGTTCTCTACAGTCAGGGGCCTTCATTTTAAAAACATAAAAAGTCTTTCCTTAGGGGTTCCTTAGGGGTTCCCTACAGTCAGGAGAGTCACATTCCTTATAAAGGACATCACATTAGAAACATAAGAGTCCATCATTAGAGCCATGTTCAACATAGTCAGAGGACATTAATCACATAACAGTCCATCATCAGTCCTTCCGTCAACATCACTTGTCCTAGAAACATAACAGTATGTCATCACAGCAGCGGCACGATCCCTACAGACAGGACACCACACAGTCCATCACTAATGTTAGGTCACGCGAGAGGAATCCAAACAGCACAGACAGCCGCTGTCAGCTGAGGCAAATAACAATGAGAATGTAACTGGTATTACAAGTTTGGTGTTATGGAATTTCAGTGTTATGATGACATAATCTTTTTGTATTGTAAAATGTTATAAATATGGTAAAAACACAGATAGATAAAAAAACATTTTATAAATAGATGCTTGTTTGTATTAACTGGTCAATCATTGCCTTTCTTCTTCATCACTAATTAAAAGAGAGCGCTGACATAGCATGACGTTCAAAAAATGCTTCACCCCACTTGTACTTCTACGGCTTAGTTTCACAGCAGACAAATCACACTGAAACGTTGAGGAGAATAATCCAACTGACTTGTACTGAAGAGCTCCTCTTCGACAGGCTGTTCCCCAAGGGCCACCTCGAACACCGAGATCATGGACAGGAGCACCAGGATGTGAAAAGCCATGGTCCCACACAGAGCAGAGCAGAGATGAGATGAGATGAGATGAGATGACCAAGCCGTCCGCTGGCAGAGAGAGAGGAGCAGAAAATGAGCCGCGCAGAGAGAGACTCTGAGATATATATATACGGCCCCTGTGTTTCCCTTCCGTCCTGGAATGTTTAACAACCACAAGAGGACCACACCCTCTCTGGCAAAGAGGCTGGCGTTTGTGTGTGTGTGTGTGTGTGTGTGTAATGACTGGGAACTGTGACGTATGTGTGTGTGTGTGTGTGTGTTTCTGTGGACCTTTGATTTGTATCAGCTGGCAAAGGGGCTGAATAGACAGTGAATCAGAGGAGTGTGACCCTAGAGAGAGAGATAGATAGACAGACAGAGAGACGGAGAGAGAGAAAGAGCTATATATAGAGAGAGAGAATGAAAGAGAGAGAGAGAGCAACAAAGAGTGAGAGGAAAATAAATAGCAGAAGGGAGGCAGAGGAGCGTCCGAGCTGACTTCTAAATCCTTCTTACTGGCCCGTAAGCTAGAGCCTCCTGCTGTTGGACAACACACCTTCGCTCAGGGCCTATCAGACAGGCTAATTAGACAGATAGACATACTGCCTGGATTAATCAAGCTCTCATCTGGCATTCCACAAATGCACATACACACAAATACACATATACAGTATGTTCACACAGAGAGTCACACACCACACACACAAATACACATACAGTATGTTCACACAGGAGTCACACACACACACACACACACACATACAAATACACACATGTACAGTACATTCACACAGAGAGTCAGACACACACACACATATATAGTACATTCACACACAAACACACACCTGTGGGGACACACCTAAGCCTCTGGCTTCAGTCTTTTCTGTCTGACTGGGGAGATGTGTCAGGGTGTTCTGTGCTGGAAGGATGAAGAAAAAGTGTTTACATGAGAGCAAAATCATCGCATGCCGTTACCATAGCGAACATTCAGGAACAGAGTGTGACATGTCTGAGTCATGCTCGTCTGAAAGGGATGTGCTGACGAGGCGACGGATCAGGCTGCGTTAGAAACACTCTGTTTGTGTGTGTGTGTGTGTGAGTGTGTGCTGTATGCAAAGAGCAGTGCCCACACACACAAAATGTCCCTCATCTAAATGACCTCAATAATGAAACACTAAGAGAAAGTGAACTCCCAGCACAGTACAAAACACTGGTATGTTAACAGCACACCAGGCAACATTTCATGCTGTTTTAAGGCTAACATACCAGTTCCGTAGTCACTTTGACAATTAATTGGCTCATAATGAGCTCATAAAGGCTCTCTCGTCCCCCTAGCAATTATTCCTGCAGTTGCACTTGCAGATCTTTGACGGCGAGCCGATGTCAAACAAAACCGAAACTGAATAAAAATTAAATTGCGTTTATTACAACATAACTCTACAGAAATGATCATCGCTGGTTCCTATTCTGTGGTTTGCAAACAAATCCAAATGTTTTGGTGAATTTACAACGTTGTTTTTGTTTTAAATCGCCGACTGAAGGGGAGTTGCGGAGGTAAAAGAATCACAGGCTTGCCGGGTATGCCTGTTTATGTGAATGTCAAGGTAGGCGTTGGTCAGAGTCAGAGTTGCTGCGTGTCAAACAGCACTCCATCACCACATTAGGTCTGTGTTCCTGGAAGACCTAAACCTGCGGACTGACATGAACTTCACAAGCTTATCTGGGTTAAAGGAGCTTATTCTACACGCTAGACTGGCCCAGATTTTTTTTTTTTTTAAACGGGGGGCTCACGCTTTCATTTAATTCTGGACACAGCATGAAACATAGTAGCAGTGACCGTTTTGCAGTAACCTGAAGACAACTATCTTTTGGAAATGTAAGCCTATACCTGACTCTTTCAAAGGAGCAAGGAGGTGGAATTTTGGTTCACCGGGAAGAGAGGAAATAACCTTTTGTCATTGAGGAGAGTTTAGTGAGGGGAAGTTAAGCTCTTTTTAGAGAGACAGATCTTTAGGCTCAGCTCAGCAGTAAGAACTAAGCTAGAATACCTCCTTCAGCTCCCAAGCGGATCTTCATTTAGTATTAGGCTTCTGGCTTTTACAATTGAGCAAACTTTGACTTTCGCCTACACACACACACACACACACACACACACACACACACAAACACACATATATACAGTACATTCACACAGAGAGTCAGACACACACACACCCACACACAAATATACAGTACGTTCACACAGAGAGTCAGACACACACACATACACACACACACTTTAGAAAGGTTTCTTTCAGCTTCCAAGCAGCTCTTTACTCGTTATTTGGCTTCTGGCTTTTACAACTGAGCAAACTTTGACTTTCGCCTACACATACACACATATAGAGTACGTTCACACAGAGAGTCAGACACACACACACACACACACATACACACACACACACTTTAGAAAGGTTTCTTTCAGCTTCCAAGCAGCTCTTCATTCTGCATTAGGCTTCTGGCTTTTACAACTGAGCAAACTTTGACTCACCTACACTCCTCATAATAGGACCAGGTGTGTGTGTGTGTTTGTGTGTGTGTGTGTGTGTGTGTGTGTTTGAAAAGGTACCAGATCATTGCAACTTCTTTAGAATTATGTGTTCTCAAAGGCAGGTGTAGGCTGTCACATAAAACAGCTTTAGCCTATTCTGTGTAATTACAGTTTCAAGCCTGAACACTGTGCAACATGCAACCATAAGTCAGCTTAATTTCAGCCAGCACCTCAGTCCATCTCAATGGATCAGAGTCCTGCCCCCTTTTGCATCACATATTCTATTTTGTATTAAGGAAAAAGGGGTGGTACGTGCTGTGGTTAGACTTCATTAAAACGCTTTCTTTTTTTCTTTCGTATATATAAACTTTGGTTTGCATTACAAAACGTCATACCCTAGACCTTTAAATTAATTATTAATATTGCTTAAGGTCATTCTATAGTTAGGAAAAGGCTGTTAGCACAATTATACTCGAAAAAGCAAACAAAGCATAGGCTATAAACATCAGGCTATAGCCTGAACAACAACCTATAGGTTTCCTTACTTAGGGTGGGTTTGTGAGGCAGCCAAGCTTACCCAATAACTTTCTAAAAAGTGATTAATTATCTCACCAGACGACTAGGCTACCGCAGTCCTACACGAAGCACAGATGCTGGTGAAGTGACCTACACACGGCTAGCGTGGGTGGTTGATGTTTGCGTGATTTCGTCATCTAGCGCTTCCGGATTGTGCGATTGACAGCTCTCTACTCCAATGAGGCGTGAACAACAACAAGGAAGGTGTTTTTTCGTAGCACCGGCTGGAGTCAAACATACGGACGGGACTGTGATCACATTGCAAGAATAAGGCACACAATGAGGTGAGTGGCAATATTTTTAAATTGCTCTGTATTGTATTACAAAACGTGTTGTTGACATAAAGCATTTCTTCAGCTTTCTTTAACTCTGAAAATGCTATTTGATATGAAAGATAGAGAGCATAAACCGTCTTCGCTTGAAGATGTGCAGCAGCCTATTTACCTCTCAAGCTAATATTGTTAGCTCGCTAGCAATGCATAGCTCACAATTGCATTGCATTTATCTTTATTTAGTTATGGCATAGTATTGGCTGTATGGCGCAGAGATTTGCGTCCTCTAACTAACCGCGCCGCTAGGGCTGTTTAACATAAGCGTTGATTTGGCATTTGTCAATGGTGATGAATAATGATAATGGCCATCTTGGTCTAGTGTCTGTCATCGTTTCCAAAGGACTTCACGTCCCTGTGTGAACGTGTTGGATGTGCATAATGGATAAAAGTAACACTAATCGGACATAACGTTTAGTCAGTTCATGTCACCCCTGCTTTTGCCACTGACTGCCTGACTGTGTGAAAATAACGTTACTCTGTGGTCATCATGGCACGTAACGTCAGTATGTTGGCCTGCGTATATGGGAAGGGGTCAGGGTAATGGGGATCCTGTGCTGTACATGTGAGGTCTTCCTATATGGACATCAGGCTACTAGTTTACTTCCTGGGATACTTCACGACAATAATATTAATACTAGCTTATATTATACACACACACACTCACACACACACTTTGTGTCTGGTATTTCTACCTGCTCAGCTGGGGTTTGGGTAGTGGGCAGTGTTGGTAGGATGTTTGTGTGATGGGCCGTGTTGGTAGGATGTGTGGTGGGGAAAGTGGCCCCCTCCCGTTTCTGGAATCTGTTTTATTTATTTATTTTTCCTGTGTGACGTCACTCCCTCCTCTAGGGGCCCCTGTCAATTCATCTCTGACTCATGCTACTGTTGTGATCCATAGAGTCAGCGCCCTCATTCATGACTGACAGCATTTCCTCCACCTCCACTCCACATCTGCCCTTGTGAGGCACCACGCTGGTGTGGGTGGGCACGTTAGAGCAAGCCGAATTGGCTGTTGGGTAATTTTGAGCTGCCTCTAAATTTGTCTGTTTCCATCAGAAAAGACAAGACGCACACAGAGAGAATTACGCAATGTAGTGCAGACTTGGGCTGATTGGCAGTATCCGATCATCTGTGAAACAATGTCTCTTTTCAAAGGCACTCGCTACTATCGGCTAATCTGTTGGCAATGTCTGTTTTTCAGGGTTGTTTTATGCCTCATGGGGTTTGAATCAGTGGGTGATTATTATTGGAGGTGGCAGTCAAAACACTGTTTTGCCTGGTGTAAAATAAAGAAAGCAGAATATGTCATAGATGGTTATTCCATAAATTCCACAAACAAACTAACCATGGTTGTCTTGCATGTCCTTTGACGTTTTTTATTTTGTGTGTTTCTCTTTGCCCTACCTCATTGCTGACTGTGGTAGAGGTCAAAGGTTAGGCCACCTTTTGGCTACATTTGGCTGGTAGATATCAGATCAAAAATACTTGTCTTATACTTGACTGACTATAGATAAACTTCACCAATTTATCTGTCTGTGGCTGGTAGATACTCACATTTAAAAAGTCAATTTTGACCCCTAACTTAGGCCTAAACCACTAACTAACCTTTTTTGTCTTTTTCTGTCCTTTCTTAGCCACATAGCCCAGTGTTGAGCCCTCCGTGGTAGCGGTTTGCAGTGGGCCATGCGGGGCTTTCATTCCAAGCTAGACGGGTCGTCGGTGGGCCTGACGGTGCCCCTGAGCCTGGCGGTGGAGACAGAGAAGGCCCAGGCGCTCCTGCAGACGTTCAGC
>PYXC01001489.1:1367500-1385000 GCA_015244755.2 Tenualosa ilisha
CCCATCTCACACACACATGTACACGTACACACACGCACACACACACTCGTACTCAATCACTCACCTGTGTGCTCACATGCCTATAGACTTTGTGAGTAAGTGAGGTGGACCAACATCCAGAGTGCTTACATTCACTCCAGGGATGGCCAAACCTGGCCAACGATGCCCCCTCCTCCTCCTCTCCTCCTCCCTGAGGTTATCGCTCAACTCAAGTGAATTTTCTCTCTCTCTCTCTCTATCTCTCTCCTAATCAAAAGCTTTTTTCCCCAGGTTTAGACCATCACGTTAGGATGGCCTTTCCTTCTCTTGTGTCTTTGGCTGCTGTTGACCTCCCAGCTTGTCTGGACCGTCTTCTGTAAATATTTGTACGTAACGTCGGCTCTTCTAAAATCTCAAATCTTTTTCTCTGCTCCTTAAACTTTTGGAGCTTCACTGCAGCGCCACATCAGAACTATCTCCAGCGTTGCCATCTTCATCACTTGCTAATGAGCGCTCATGAACTGATCGGCCTCAGTGTCTAGGGCGAGAGGAAGTGGTAAACCTCCTATTAGACTAGCTAGCTTGCTTTGTTTAGTATAGGTGAATGAGAACTCCAGGTTCTTCTATTATCAGGTTTACAACTGCCTCCAGATCAACTTACCCAGGCTTACCAGTTAATCCCCTTCTTGGAAACCCCTCCCTCCCCAGATGCGATTTTGGAGATTTATGGAGTAAATTGTGACAACGTACAGTACTACAGTACGGGTTGAAGATGCTGTCGCTGTAGGTGAGAAATCCTTTAGGTGTGCAATGTCTCTCCATGCTCTCCAAGGCTTTGTCTGCCACTCTCAGGCCAGAGAGGGGTTGGGGTGGGTGGGTGTGGTCAACTTTAGTGCACCTGTCATCTTTTAATAGGCTGTTTTTATTCATTGTCTCTGGGGTGCAGCTCAAAGTATGTGATTGATTGATTGTGCGTGCGTGTGTGTGTGGCAAACTCATTCCGTTACTCAATTCATTAAGAAAGCGAAGGCGCAGCCAGGATCTTCACAGGCGAAGTTTGTGTTCTTTGGCAGTGTGTGGGGGGCTTGGGAGTTTGGGTGTAATTGCTTACGTTTGGTCCATTTGAGTTCTGGAAGGCGTTCTGATTAGAACACTGAACAAGCAGCAGCAGGGTACGTCACCACTGCCCTTGCTGTTCTCTGTCTGAACAGCAGAGGGAGCCAGTCAATCGCTGTTGCGCATAAGAAGCTCCATCATGGGCAATTTCACTTTCAGTTTGAAGTGCTTTTCTTTTGTTTTGTATCTGTTTATGCTGTAGTATTTTAACTTATTATTTGCATTTTGCACACCTGTCACCATACTTGAATTTTTTTTTTTACTTAAAGCTTTAATTTATTTTACAAAATCTAAGTATCAATAGTTGTAATTACTTAAGTGTCATTGTAAGTCACTATTACTATTAATTTTTTTCTTAAATAAATTTCAACCCTTGAATGTTAATTCTTTTCTTTCACTTTCCACATAATAATAATAATAATAATAATAATTAAAGTAATAGTTTGCCAACACCTAACAGTTAAAAGAACAATTAACAATGTCCTCTCCTCTTGGCCAAGTGCTTATGAAAGAAACACCTGTGATAAATATCTTTATTTCACAAAAATACAGTCAAAGTAACAAATCAGAAGCGACATAAAATGTACCAGTAACCAGACTACAGGATAGCCAAGGCAGGGGATTTGAGTTGATTGTGGTTTTAGAATTGTCTTCTAATTCTACATGGAACTAGAACTGAAACTGCAGACTGCTCTCTTGTGTAGTTCTATGGGCTGTGCCTCTCACAGAGGTCCCCTGGGTCCTGTCATATGTAGGCTTCTTGAAGCCCTCAGGCTGACATCATTAACAGCAGCCCACCCCCTCAGTTATTTTGGATGTCTTCACATCCATCGAATGAGGAGCTGGCTTCAGCTATGTGGACCAAAAGTCTAGACAAAGGGGCCTCAGTTGTTAAATATTTTTTAAAAATTGTTGCGAGTCATTTTACTGAAAATCAGGCACACAAGCGTGACCCTGTGGGGTTATTTCCTCTTTCCTCAGAGTTGTGACACTGACCAACTCTTGCCCCGGGCCCACTCCCCCACCACCCCTCAGTCTGTTCCCGGAAATGGGACTCAAGCGCCTTTTCCTCTGGTTGTGCCAGACCTGGCAACTTCAGCCATTCCAGATCTCTCTCTCTCTCTCTCTCTCTCTCTCTCTCACACACACACACACACACACACACACACGGGGTCCCTCACTCAAACTGATTTTGGACATTTTCTTAAAACCCTCCGGTAGTTCTTTACTGGTATGTTAACAAAGCACAAACCCAAACAAACACTGCACACACAGAAGTAAAAATCCATCTTGCATAGCATCCCTCAATCCTGCCTTTGATTTGGGCTTGTAGTATTGCCAGTGTGTTGGCAGTTTAATAGAGAACTTGTAATCATTCGCTTATGAAACAGCTCCGCCGGCACGACCATCTTCCTCCACTGGGCGTACAGCAGGGTTGGTGCTCCCTGCTCAGATGTTGAGTCCCCTCCTCTGAGTGGCTGCAGCTGCGTCTGCTCTTGTGTCGTGAAGTTCAGTGAGCCGCACTCTTAGCCCGGACAGTGATTCCCGCCAGCAAGGCCTCCAAACCCAATCCAGCCCTCACTCTCAGCTCTCCCCATTTATCAAAAACTCTCCGTCACCAACACTCCCTTTTACGAGAAGTCATCAGGAAACGGCGCACAGCACAGCAAGGGTTCTGTCTGTCTGCCGCATTTGAACTCTCAAGTAATTACTAACAGTTAAAAAAAAGAAAAAAGTATCAAAGATGTCCTCTCCTCTTGGCTAAGTACTTATGAAAGAAACCACAAACACGTACTGTGATAAAATATCTTTATTTCACAAAAATACAGTCAAAGTAACAAATCAGCTTATTGTGTTGAACAGACAAGATTCTATGTACAGTACTTTAATCATGGACTTTTTTTAATCTCATGCTAAATAACGGCAGTAGTCCACTGTCAGATGAATGAAAGGTAACAAAACAGAAGACAATTAACCACTTTGGTGCCATTAACAGGCCATCAGAACATCAGAGTCCTGAGGCAGAGAGAGTGCAAAGCCAATTCTTCTCATTCCCAAGGTTAGACTAATGATGAGTTTCAGGGAAAAACAAAGGAGGAAGGAGGAGAAAAAAAAAACAAAAACAACAACTACTACTTATACAAGGGAAATCCCTCAAAAACACATTATGACTGTTGGCAGTGTTGGTGAAGTCTTTTTGGCAACCATGCGGTCTCAAAACTGCACACCTGGATTAGGTGCTGGGGCCAAATACCGCTTGGTGAAACTAATTTAGACTCCAACTTGTTCAAACCTGTTTGAATGGCGTCTCAGTCTTCAAACCCAGACTTGGAGAAGCCACAAGTCTTTGCACATCTTTACTTTCCTGCTCCCTCGTTTCATGAGGCTCTCAGATGCTGTTTTTCCTAAGTCAGACAATAGAAATTTGACCAGACAATTCATGCATTTGGGACACTGAAGCTCTGCATGGGTTAAATGATGGCAGAACACATCCAAATGACTGGTTCCACAGATGCTTTATAAGAAACTATAAAAGTGTGGGAAGAATTATGGCTCCACATTGTTCGGCCCTGCGGGACTACCCTCTGCTAGGTGGAATGCCAGAACTCACATGCATGCACACAAAAGAGAAAGGGAGAGAGAAAGAGAGAGAATAAGAGAGAGAGAGAGTCTATTCTTACACAATCCAACAATTCTGCTGACTCAATTTTAAACACCAAAATGACTGACTCGGCACACTGACCACGTGACAAATCCCACATGAATATGCCATCCTGCTCCCATACACTATCCGCTTGGACCTGGCACCACTTTCACCAGCCACACAGGGGAACACACTTAAAAACACACACAGTGCTGCAAACCATAGCAGCACGGTGGGCAAACAAGCCCAACCCGTCATTATGCATTGACTTACACCTTGGTGTCTTTCAGCCCATAAATGAACAAAAAAAGAGCAATATTTCTATATTCTTCCTCAGGTCTCTGAGGTACAACATAAAGAGAGACACACAGAACTCAACTTTAGTGAACACTGAGCTGCCAACATCCCGTCAGTTACAGTTACGCTGCAAAAAAAGCTCTTCATTTTTGGAGTTTCACTGACCAATAAAAATAATTTAAAAATCGGTCCTGGAGTCCAACGATCACAAACACTGACTACTGAAGTTTACTACTCAACACCAACCAAACTAAAGGGTGAGAACTATACTTTATGTCAGTCAGTCAAGAAAAAAAACAAAACAAAACATGAAAGGTCACAGGGTCAGAGGTCATCAGCATACACATTCCCTCTACACCAGCTCTCTGACCAGCTGCACACATCAAATGCTGCAGGAAAAAAAAGACTCAAAGAGAGAAATGCAACGCTGCTCCACAAAATCAGCAAAATCCAAACTGCAGTTCAGTCATGGTCACTAGCATGGTACAGCCTTCAGTTTTCAGTTATTAGAGAACTGAAATATTACAGACGTAATGGAAACCAGACAAGGATTTAACATGGACACACACACACACATGCACTCACACAATTGTTTAAACTTGGCCCTTGGTAAAGTGTGGACATCTAACCTGTTGGGGATTCACTGCACTTGAAATGAGAGAGCTGACTGCTGAGATCAGAAATGTGTTCAAAACCACTGCGATGAGGGAACTGGTGCAGGATACCAGAGAATGAATGCAATATGAACTAGACCAGTGGTTACAGGATTGGCTGTGGTTGTACTGTGCCCAATGATACCTTAGAACCTATGCAGAACCAGGCCAAACTAACCCAGGCACTGCTATGGCAAAATTATGACTCACGGAACACTTTCAGATTCGCTCGTATTTAACACAGTCGTTGTTCATAGTAGTAGAACATGCTATTGCAGAAAAGCCGGCTAGGTAATTAGCATGGTAGCTTCAGGGGATATCTGGACAACACGATGCGTTGGCGTTTTTGACATATCAATATGTCATGATCAATATGACTGTTCCTTCACAATCTGCTGCTGTTTCCAGGACATGTTTGGATGTGTCAACTTAAAGTCCTACATATTGCTCAAGACTCAAGGTCTGAGCCATACACAGGAACAACAGTGCAGAGGGACAGCTCTAGTGTCTGCTGAGAGTATGCTGAGAGTCTTTTAAGGAGATAGTGCACCCCAGCGCACACGGCTCTTCTCCAGCATTTTACGCACAGTGTGCACCGTTCAGTGCTGGGGCCGTAGCTACTCAACCTCAACCGTAATTAACAAGCTATTTTTGTTCAGTTCACGACTGTAATAAACGGACACACTAACCAGAAACTCTTGGGACACATCCAAGTTTACTCCACAAATTAATATGAGTGAACAGTTTGGTTTATGGGAGTGAGTGCTCTGTGCGTACAGCATAAGTGCGCGCGGTACAAAATCCAGGAGGTACGGCAGTGCTCGTGCATGTCACAATGATGGCGCAGTTCTTGTCACACGCTCAGTGCTATGCGCGCGGAAGTGTAGTATAATCTGTGTGTGATCTAGTGTGGGCCATAGTTGTGAGTCTGAGGTGAGCCATTAGGAGAGTGTGTAGACAGCACCAAGAGCCCCAATACATTTTTTTTGTCTGATTTCAATAAGTACAAGTTTTAAAGGGTAAAAGTCAGGACTGAACCAAAGTAATGGGAATATGCTGTACATACAAGGAGCTTTATGTCACTGAGGGATGAAGTCAAAATATACTTTTATATTTATATATATATTCATAAAGACCTTTATACATGAGCGATATACTGTATAGACAAACATCTTATCTGAATGGTTAATATACATTGTTTTTTGCAAGATACATGCTTCAGTAAAACTAACTAGCTTGGAAGAGTGAAGCGCGAAGCATTTCAAAAGCTCAATCCCAGCCAAAAGCCCAGGATTCATATAAAGTCACACACACACACACACACATTGCATAAATGTCAACACAAATACATTCACCTGAATGTCTCTAACCGAGCAACAGGAAGGTGGGGGCGGAGCTTTGGGTGGAGAGGGAATCCAGACGAAACACTACTGAGGGCCGCCAAGATGAGGTTGTTGTCGCCGTAGTGTTACCAGCGGCAACGGCTGCTGAGGACCAATCAAGGTCCTTTCTTTCTCTTCTCTTCTGTGCTCGCACACGTCCATACCTGCTATGGGACAGGCACTGACTCTGACCCTACTGGGCCACTGGGCCTCAGACGTGAGCTTACTGGGAGTGATTGAAACTCATGTGATGGAAAGCAACAGAGCCAGAGAAGAGACTTTCTGGATGGGGACATGGGTGGATGGATGGATGGATGGATGGATGGATGGATAGATGGATGGGTGGATGACACTGAATGACAATTAAAAAAAACAATGGATGGGTTGTTTTTTTTAGTACACCCACAAAAAAGAATAACGGCTTGCTGTTTCATTCTGAGTCTGAATGTTGGTGTTGGCTTCGTGTCCCAGCACCATAAACTAAAACCATATCTTTAAAACCAAAAGAGAACAAAGAGACGAGTGTTGACAACATGTCAGTAGAGATTGCCACTGAGCATCGGTGCTATTTCAAAAGCTTCCAAGTTTTTGTTTTCTGAAGGCACGGCTGAAATGTAAAAAATATATGCGCATCTCCTCCTGCTCCTCCTCTTCCTCCTCCTCCTCCTCCTCCTCGCATAGCAGCAGTAGTAGCCGTCAGGTGAAACACATTGTCTGGAAATGCGGAGAATGCCAACCTATCCTTAATGCCCCAATTCCCTGCCCACGTATGTGACAGACAGACAGGCTTTATTCACAGCACTCCGAGAGAGACAGATAGAGAGAGTGAGAGAGAGAGAAAGAAAGAAAGAAAGAAGAGAGAGAGAGAGAGAGAGAGAGAGAGAGAGAGAGAGAATCTTGAGAATGAGGTTGTGTTGAGTAAGTAAAACAGAGGTGCTCTGAGGGAAAGGCAGTGCTGGAAATGGTGTGCATCCTCAGGTGTCCTCATGAGCAATTCATTTCAGCTGGGATGGGTTGTTGTGATTGTCCAAGTGTGTGTGTGTATGTTTGTGCCTGTGTGTGTATCAGTACGCTACATGGAATTGTCTTGTATTCACAGTTCCCAGGATTCGTATCTCTGCTGAACGGAACAGAAACCTTGTTGCACCAACAGGTGAGATCAGGTGAGATCAGGTGGATTGTGGGATTCTGAAGCCTGTTAGCACTGCGTGGGCAGTGGTGAGGATTCCCTTTGAGGCCCTATGAGGGCGAACAAGGACACGGCCAACCTCAGCATCTGGGAAGAGAGCAGAGAGAGAGAGAGAGTTAGGAGAGAGGCCAGAGGAAAGGAATGAGAAAGGTGAAGCGAATGGTGAAAAGAATTAAAAGAAGAGAGGGATGGGGGATTGAAAAGCGAAGAGAAAAAAATTGAGGAGAAGAGAAGAGAAGAGAAGAGAAGAAGATGGGTTGTTCATCATATTTAATGATCACTGTATGTGACAGACTGGGAAAGATTACAGAGCTGAAAATGAATATGCAGCGAGCCAACAAATTCCTGGCAGAGGCCGCCATGTTGTTTACAGGCAGATGTTTACACTCTGGGAGGGGAGCACAGACGCCAATCTTGTTTGTAATAATCCAAGGAGAGAAGAACCACATGGCTAATTTACTGTGGGACCACAGATAGCAGCTAACCGCTAAAAGAGTGAGAGCTAAACCAAAGGGTGAGAATGACTGCTGGGGGTCAGGCTGCAGATCAGCCTAGAGCTCCAGACATGCTTCTTTTCCATAAACACTTGGAGAGGGAGACCTGCACAGCAGGTCAATATGCATGCAGCCGCCTTCAGCTCAGGTCATGTGCATCCAGTCATCAGAAAACTGAATTACTGGTAGCACTTTACAACAACAAATCATTATTAGGCAGGAAGAAAGGATTTCAAGGATTTGTTGAAAAAAAAAAAAAAAAAAGAAGAAAAGCAACATGATGGGAAAAATGACAAAAAATTACAAATAATTAAAAAAAAAAAGAGAGAGAGAGAGAGCAAAGATGGAAAAGGAGATTGAAGCAAAGCCACTTCAGACGTAGAGAGAGTGAGAGCGAGAGGGCGAGAGAGAGAAAGACAGGAGGAGATGGAAGCACAGGCACTTCAGATTCAGACTGCAAAGGCACTGAGACCCACCACTGCAGCAACCAACAAACAAAGGCGAATGTGCCTCGGTCTCACACTGAGCACTTGGCATGCGCCCGAGAGGGTGTGCATTAGAGACATGCACCCGAGAGGATCTGCATCAGAAACATGCACCCGAGAGGGTCTGCATCAGAGATATGCGCCCGACAGGGCTCCGCATCACAGATATGCGCCCGAGAGCTGTTCAGCATAATTTAGAGTGGGCTGCGTTGGATGAGTGTTAGTCGCTTGCCAGGAATTTTTACGGGGGGAGGGAACTTCATGTTTGTCTGTGTGTATGTGTGTGTGTGCTTGCATGTGTATGTGTGCTTGCATGTGTGTGTGTGTGAGAGAGAGAAAATTAGAAACATGTGAGAAGTAATGAAAAAGAAAGAGACATCCATACAGTAGAGAGAAAGAGAAGGAAAGAGGAGAGAGAGAGAGAGAGTGAGGAGAGTGAGTGAGTGAGTGAGTGAGTGAGTGAGTGAGTGAGTGAGTGAGTGAGGAGTGAGTGGTGGGAGTGAGTGAGTGAGTGAGTGAGTGAGAGAGAGAGAGAGAGAGAGAGAGAGTGTGTGGGAGAGTGTGTGTGAAATTCACCTCAGATTAGCAAGGACTTCATCTTCACCATAGAGGTCAGCTGCTGTTTACTCAAACCACCTCGCCTCTGGTGGCGGATCCTAGGATACAGCCATAACAACGTGTTACACACACATGCACACACACACACACACCACACACACACCACACACACACCACACCACCACCCACCACACCACACACCACACACACACACACACACACACACACACACACACAGCTCTCCCAGAGCAGTTCGCAGTAAACCTACTCTATTTAGTTCAGTTCAATTCATGGAGCAACATCAGCAAAGAATACTTAAGTAACTTACTGGTATTACTATAGTAACTTTTCTTTTTAACTTTTTACTAAGTTAACTTTTCATTGTAAAATATGATATGTTTGCATTAAAAAAGTAATACTATGTAGTAAAAAGTTACTAGGCTATTTAGTATCTATCTGTTTACAACTATTTAGTAATACTATTAAGCTCCTTGAATGCCAAAGATTTTTTTCTCAAGATGTGTGCTTCAAAGCCCCCAGACCTGGGCCCCCTTGCTGAAACAGTGCCATCTGTGCCATGGGCAAGGAGCAAGTCAGAAACCTCATGCCTATGCTATGCTATGCTATGCTATATGCTATGGTATACTATACTATGCTATGCTATATGCTATGCTACGCTATGGGTGTCTGCTAATGTGAATCAGTGATTACAGACAAAATGGCCACTGATGATGTGCAACTTAGTTCAAATAATTGCTGAAGCAACAAGAGAAAGGCGACAAGTGCATTTTTATATTTGTGAAGTTGTTGATGTTAATGATGTTGTGTCTGTCTGATCTGAGACTCTAACGTACAAGCAGATTAGTGAGAGACACACACACACACACACCCACACACAAACACAAACACACATTTCCTTCCCCTCATGTGAACACCATTACCATACAAAGCAAACAGCTGCTCTGGTTCAAACAGTCTGGAGCCCAGCGCTTGTGCTTCATGTACAAGCTTTGATCTTATCCGCATACACACATACACACACACACAGACACACACACACACACTTTCAAAGTCACATCCTTAGCCTTGTTTACTTTGTGTTTAATGTGCTGCAGTGTGTTAGCGAGAGGGGAGGACTGTAGAGGCAACACTGGCCACTGGTGGGCGTAACTCACTCTCTCTCTATCTGTGTGTGTGTGTGTATGTGTGTGTGTGTGTGTTTGCTAGCTTGTGTGTGTGTATTTGTATATGTTTGTTTGCGTGTATATGTGTTTGTTTGTGTGTGTATGTGTGTACACACGTGTGTGTGTGTTGATCAAAAGACTGTTGGTGCGTGACATGAGCGAGAGGTTCTCACCATAGCAGGAGGACGACGGTGAAACCCACAATGCCGACGATCCCGGCAAAGAGGCTAAGAAGCAGAACCAGACCCTGACTTCCACCATCAGGCAACTGGGAGTCTGAGACACACAAGGCACGTGGACAGAGACAAGAGACATTCAGTACACTGGGGAAGGGAAATCAGCAGAAGTGACAAGTGCTTGATTGCTAAAAAATGAGACAATGAGAAGCAAACCTCAGTGCGACAGACCAGACAGCATAAGGCTTCTGTTAAGCACAAAGCCAATTCAGCAAACCATTGCAATGAAACCCTGATCATCATCATTATTATCTACTTCTTAGCTACAGCTGAAGCTCTCCCTTTCTCTCTCTCTCACACACACACACACACACACACACACACACACACACACACACACACACTCTTGCTGGAAATATTTTTATTTTAAAAAAAAAATAGCTATGTACCCAAGTCAGGGCTGCTGTCCCTGGGAAGGACGTTCTTACACACAGACACAGACACAGAGAGAGAGAGCGAGAGAGAGAGAGAGCGAGAGAGAGAGAGAGCGAGAGAGAGAGAGAGAGCGCGAGAGAGAGCGCGAGAGAGAGAGAGAGAGAGCGAGAGAGAGAGAGAGAGAGAGAGCGCGAGAGAGAGAGAGAGAGAGAGAGAGAGCATGCTAAGGTCATAATGTTCCAGCGGGTTAAAGATACCATATGTTCCCTCCACCCCATTTTGGTGATTTTTTTTCTCTTGGAAAAAGTAATTTACTGGGAGTCTGAATTGAAGTGATCTCTGAGCACAGTATCAAACTGGGATAGAAAAGAAGCAATTCAAGCTTCTTCTTCTCCCTCACACACACTCTCCCCTTCTCTTTCTCTCTCCCTCTCTCTCTCTCTTCCCATCCCCTGCCTCTCTCACTCTCTCTTTCTCTCTGCTTGTCACAGCCACTGAACTCTAGAAATATAATATTTGAGCAGAAACAGACCAAACTGTTTAATGTCCTGATAATGACAGCCTTCATCCTTCCCAGAGACTCTGAGAAAGGCTTGGTGTTATTTAAGTAAGCACATACTGTCTGGCAAAGGTTTTTTTTTCCCCTTTTTGAAATAATGGCTAAGGGTCTGGAAATGGTTAGCTAATTAAGACACAGCCAGTCACTTTGTTCCCTGACACATGGACTATCTGGCTAGGCTAGAATCTCTCCTGATGAGCAACATAAATCCAGAAGGGTGTGTGTGTGTGTGTGTGTGTGTGTGTGTTTGAGAGAGAGTGTGAGCATGTGTGAGTGCTGAGGCCATCTACATGCAAAATATGAATAACGTTTAAAGTGGCCCATGTTCCATCAGCAGGACATTCTTGTGTGGTGCTAAGACAATGTTGAAAAATAGAATACAAGAAATCAACCAACGAACATGAAAATAGAAATCAGACATAATTTTAAAAAAAGGATCAAGCTGGCACCAATCCCATGTCAGTTAAATACAGAATAAAAGTTACCTGGTCTCTTGACCGTGGATGTGTCTACATCTGTGTTGTTTTGCTCCGGGCTGAAGAGCTCAGGGATATCTGTAGGCTCCTCTGTGACTAGCGGAGGCTCTGAGGAACACAAGGGTGGTTAGCATTAAGGGGGAACACCATATGGGTGGTTAGCATTAGGGAAGAACACCATATGGGTGGTTAGCATTAGGGAAGAACACCATATGGGTGGTTAGCATTAAGGGGGAACACCATATCAGTAGTTAGCCTTGCAAGGCACACCACTGTTCAAGATAGCAAAATGTTGGTGGTCTGCCAGTGGTCCATCTGCATGGCCGCCGGCGATCCATAAATCCATATATGGCAAGAGAGTGGCAAGCCGCCGGTGAACTGATGAGCAAAAAGCCAGTGGACCGCCGGCGGCTGGTTGCTGGTGGACCGTCACCGGCTTGCCATCAAGGGTGTGATTTGGGTTGTTAGTGTTAGCAAAGAGCACCATTGTCTGATATGGGAGACTAGCATCAGACTACCCTGACAGAAAGAGGGTGGCAGTCCATTGGTGTTTTGCTTGTCAGCTACTTTGCCACATATGGTATTTTTGGAATGTGTTGCTATGTGGGAAACACCACATATATGGCAAAAAAACACTTGCTATCTGAATAGCATTATAGCAATAGCAACACTATGGTCTATTATGAGAAGTTAGCGTTAGCTGGCAACACCACTGGGGAGGACGTCAATAGCTGGAAATACCAATGGTTTGGCCTGTCGTATACCCTACTGCAAGGAAATGGAATTGATTTATCTGATCATATCCTGACTTATCTGATCATTCTAGAAGTGTATGCAAAAGAGCTGATCAAGTCTGTCTACAACAGAGTGCTAATTTCAGTGAGGAACTTGGGTCATGAGACTGGGACAAAGTTCATGGTTTATACGTTTCCTTGTTAGATTAGACTATGTGGAACACGCAGCTCTGCCAAACACCCTACGGCAGGCTATAGGCCTACTGGGATGCTATCAGATGACACACGGGTATCAACTGCTAGCCTTTTAGCACAGGGTGTGCTGCTGGCCTTATTTCTACCTGCACAAACAGGAGAAAGTCTTATAAGTCTTATATGTATACCTGTACATACATGCATGTGTATTTCTGTGTGTGTGTGTGTTTGTGTATGAGTGTGCGTATGTGTGTGTGTGTGTTTGTGTCTGCCTGTTTACCTGTCCAGGGCTGAGCCTGTACCAGAGGACTCCAGTCGCTCCATTTGCCGTCTGTCCTGATGGCATCCCTGGCCTGCACCTGGATGTGGTGGAGGTGTCCAGCCAAGGCATCCGTGATCATCAGGCTGGTGATGTTCTCCAAGTACCGCTGAAGATCATAACACAACACCATACAACACAAGATGAAAGGTCAGACCACACCACCCAAGTACTAGGCTCTAACTTGAATGATGGGCAAATTGGCATGTCTACATGGAGACCATTTCAGGCCTTTGGGGTAATTCCAGCATTATGGATGTGATGGAACATGAACAAGCAAGAATTCTTTAAAGGGTGCGGTGCGGTGGTGGCACAGGTGGTAGAGGTGCTGTTCGGCACTCGAGGGTTGCAGGTTTAATAGCCAGGCATTTAGCTTTAATTTCAATGAAGTGCAAAGAGTTGAGTAGGGTCGGCTCTATCCTTTTTTATGCCCAAGGCCAGATCTGAGTTTTGCCGCATCTTTTCTAGAAATTTAAGTGGAAAACATTTTTTAAAAAATGAAAGAAATGCTTCGTAACGCCCCCCTGAAATTCAGCCCCTTGACGCCTGACCTAGGTTGCCTATACCAGGAGCCGGCTCTGTTCAGTGTAAATAGAGATATCTGAGGCCCCTGGGATCCAGTGCCTGTGACGGTCATAAAGCCCCAGAGCATGATAGACCCTCCAAAACATGAAGCAACCTTGGGAGCAAATACTTCTGGAACACTTGTTTTATTCTTTTTATTTGTCTGTTTTCTTGGTTGTGCAAAACTCTCTCATTGTGACAAAGTCACTATTTTACCCATGATCTGTCCGTTCCAAAATTATTTTAAATTATTTTTAATTATTTTTAATATTTTTCACTTTCACCTTACTTGCATCTGCTTGAATTAAAAAAAAAAAGTGTGACGTCTTGTCAAAGTATGGCACCTTGTCAAAGTCAAGGTTTGGATAGATTCCACCTAGTATCAGAAGATTCTTGAGAAATAAACTGAAGAATGTTTAAGTTTAGTTCAAGAATCTCTCTCTCTTAAAAAAAGAAATTATGCTGGCATGAATTCATTGTTTGAGCAGGACAATCCAAAGCATTGTTCTTCAAAGTCATGAATGAGGATGCACAGATGGCCATTCCAATCCTTCCCAGACTTCATTGGGAAAAAAAAAAGTATGAAATGAGAAATGATTGAAACATGTGATATCCACAATAAGAACATCGAATCAGACTGAACTGGAGATATTTTGTAGGGAGGAATGGTTTTTACATGTACCTGCAACCATTATTCTAGAACTAGAACTTCATGGGATTCATGAGTGGATTCATGAGTGGTAGAGAATATTTTATTGGGATGCCCAAAGCTTTTCTACCTCTCTCTCTTGTGATGATGCACAATACTCTGTTTCTGCCGACTCGATAACTGAACTAAACTAACTGAATAAACAGAAATGTCAATCCCTCCACAGGGTATGACATTCAGTACGTCAGAAGAAACTTGCTGCTTCAAAATCCCAGCAAATTAGGGAAGGTACACTTTTACAAAGCACCATGTACCATACATATTGCATGTAGCATAGCACAGTGTATCTGATGACAGAACAGCACGATATGGGATAGCCATCATGCCATAGTATGCTAGACAGCAATAAAGCAAGACAGAGAAGTTAAAAATAGGTTTCCAATACACAGAAGTTGGAAGTTGAGATTAGGGCTAGCAATGGATCAAGAAGGTCTGCTAAAAAAAGGACGGTCACATTTTTTTACTTGAACTTTGTTATAACTAGAGTATCATGTTGAGATGTATGTCGGTCACTTTGAATTGTCCAATAGAGAGGATTTAACCTCAACAGCGGCTTTGTTTACATTCCCTTTTAGGACTCCACAGCCAGCAGCGCTAAACTGGGCTGGCCAGAAGACACAGCAGCCTTGGAAACAGCACTAAAAGAGAAATAGTGGTGTGCAAAACACAGCCAGCCTGTGCCATATGCTGCAGCTCTGCTGAGTAAGAGGCTTGTATGTTTTCCTCCGCTGTTTCTGCTCCGAGGGAAATAAACACAACACACTCTGTACAACCGTGACAAGCAGGAATGTACTGTAAGTGAGTTGCCGGGGGTGGAAATACTCTCTCCACTCTCCTATAATACATTACTAGATTCCAATCTGTTGGAGAACTCTATAAGCGAAGCAGGGTTGTAAACAAAACCCAACCACACATGTGCTCAATGCGGAGTACTAGTGAGTCAGCGATTGGGACGGGCACAGGAAAGCCTGGCTGCATAATGCCAAGGAGGTCCTGGCAGCAGAGAGGGACAAGGATAACTGTGAACAGATCAGGCCTACAGTGAAAGCAATAGACATGAGGAGGGAAGCAGACAGATACAACTAAACAGGAAGAGAGGGGAGAGGAGAGAGAAAGAATAAGAAAAGGCAGGCAGTATGTGAGGAAGAGAGAGAGCCCCATGTTTCCCCCCGGCCACACCATACCTCCAAGAAACATTGTCTAGCACTGCCAACACCTTGCTCAGGTCAATCCAGACTATTCTCTACTGCACTTTTATCACTAGAAAAAAGACCACATTGCATGGAATTGCCCTAGTACAGATTCAAAGCCAATAGTGTTACTGCCAATAGTGTTACTGCCAACAGTGTTCCAGCTAGTGTTAACACCAATAGTGTTACGCCTGTGGACACAAGAGGTGTCTAGCCTCACCATTGACCAGAGCTTGGAGCCGACTGGTCGGTAGCGCAGATGAAAAGCCAGAGGGAAGGAGTCTGAAGACAGTCCCCAAGTCTCGGGGATCCTCCACTTCACCTGGAGTTTGGTGGGGTGCCCCTCCACCTCCGAAGCACTCACATCCTCTGGTGGATCTGGCTTCACTAGGATAACAGGGAATACCAGTGTTATGGATGTGACACGCATGGTTTTCACTCAATATTTTGGACAGTATTTTGGGTGTCTTCCACAGTTTAATAAAATCAATTTTTAAATTTTTAAATTAAAGTTTGCGGTCATTGTAAAAATACTTAACATGTTGGATGTGACCAAAAATTCACTCTGTGTGAAATTGCCCAAAAACCAACACACACTCTGTTCAGATGTGGGCACACATGCACGCACACAGTGGATTAAATCTGTGTGAGTGTCTTTACAATCTAATGAAATCAGTACAGACTCTGGACACAGTGGTTGTTTTGTAACAGCAGACAGTCCAGTCCCACTGGAAGGCTTGTGCAACCGCACACATGTGGACCTATTCAATGGCCATTGTTTCCATTCAGTGCTGGTCACTCATCACTGAGAGGCTGCTACAACTAGGGGTTTCACTGGGATTTGCAATCCAACTGAGCTGAGCTGCCAGTATGGCTCACAGTAGGGGAAAAACACATTAGACATCCAGTACTGTGGTCTTACTACAGATGTTTAAACTGATTTTACTTGGGGTCACCTTGCTTTGTCATGCTGACTGGAGACAGAATGAGTGATTGCAAATTGAACCTCAAAACAGATTGTTAGCTGACCTTGACAAAATGTAAAAACAAACAGTAAAACAATCATGTCACAGTGAATCTAAGCCTAATGACTGTTTTGGGGTTTTGTGGACACAGGCTTTTTGTCTTCCCAACATGACAATGCCAGGGCTGATCAGCTGCTGAGAAATGACCAATTTCCAACTTGCTGATCAAACCTAATTCATTGCAAAATTTTCAGATGTTATGGTTTGCATTTTAAACTAACACACTCATGAAAGCTCCTCTCAGGTGAATCATGCAATCAGAGCAGACTCTATCTGTATTGTCTCTGAACAGAAAGAACTGTGTGTGTTTGTGACTGTGTGTGTGCGTGTGTGTGTGTGTGTGCGTGTGTGTGAGAGCGTGAGTAAGTGAGTGAGAGAGTGACAGAGTGAGTGAGTGAGTGAGTGTGTGTGTGTGAGAGTAAGTCTATGTTTGAGTGAGTGTGTGTGTGTGTGTGTGTGTGTGTGGGTGTGTGTGTGTGTGTGAGTGAGTAATTGTATATGAGAGTAAGTCTGTGTTTAAGTGAGTGAGTGAATGAGTGTGTGCGTGTCTCCTGGAGGCCTTACTGATCTTCTGGAGGTCTATTCTGATGAGGGTCGTGTTGGAGCCTAGTGGGTTGACCTCGGTGATGTTGACCAGACGCTTCAGGATCAGCCATGGCTGCAGGTGCTCAATGACACACCTGGGGCTGTCAGGGTCCCTCTGATCACACTCCCTCACTGTCTGGAAGCCGTGCCTGAGCCATCACACACACACACACACACACACACACACACGCACGCACGCACGCACGCACGCACGCACACACACACACAGGGAAAAAAGGCTATTAACATCCATTTAGAAAACAGCTCTGGTGTAGATGAGTGTTTAGACTAGATTTCCATCAGGCTGGGCCCTTTGTTTGTGGACCTCCTCATTGACTACGGGTAGGGCTAAAAAAAATGTGAATATTGTGGAAAAGTTTGTCAATTTCAGTAATTCAATGTAAAACATAAAACTCATTCATTAAACATATTCATTAGACAGTAAGTTAAATATTTCAAGACGTTATCTGTGTATTGATTTACTGTATTGATTATGGCTTATCATGACCATGTGATATTCTAACTACGGGAGACACTAAATTAGGGTTTTTG
>PYXC01001489.1:1390000-1397500 GCA_015244755.2 Tenualosa ilisha
TTCTCTAGTCTCTGAGCTTGAGTCCTAGTCAAGTCCCGAGTCTCTGTGTGTGTGTGTTTCAGGTGCGACTCAAATCCAATCCACACACACGCGCACACACCCAAAAAAAACAAACACTGAGGTCTTAAATGGACTACCCGTGAAGGTCTGTCCACAGCTGCCCGGCAACAACTAATCTCTGCGGACAGCAGATGTGAAACGAACTCTTTATCTGGATGGACTCTCTTTATCTGGACATCAAGCAAACACGTGTGAGTGCAACCTGTGTTTACCTGCCCTCCCCGCCTTTCACCTTTCCAACAGTCTCACGTCATTAGAAGAAGCATTTATTACACCCTGCCCCTCCATCTGAGCAAACACATCACAGTACTGCACTTAGTGTGCCTCAGACCGGATCTGCATGCTGGTGGAGGACATGGACACATAGACATACACGGACACACACACACACACGCACACACACACACAACTACAGATGCTTCACTGGCATTGGTAGCTACCCAGCTCAATAGTCCCATTTCTTATCAGATCATAACAATAACATAATTGTGCTGATTGGAAAAGGATTGTTTTGGCCTGATAAGGAATGGGCACGTTGAACTGTATGGTTAGCAGCTGCAGTTAGTTCTCTGAAAAACACTGCGACTGCACTGGGCAATGAACGAGTCCTTGAGTTCAAGAGAATCTCAGTTAATCAACTCACATACTGTAGATGGTCCCCGAGCAGTGCAATTAAGACGACTGCATTTGCAGACAATCTCCCCAAAAAATCAACTGGAAAAAAAAAAAAAAAAAAAAGTATGCTTCAAAAATGCGCCCTAACTTTGATGGTAAATGAGGTGCATTAATCTTTTGTGACTGTATATGCGCATAAAAGGTGAAATGCTGTGGCTTTTTTGAAAGATAATAAGCCTTGTTGTCTTGGCAAGATCAAAAATAGCTTCAAGGGATGATGGTTCTGCGTAAAAAGATCTGAGAAAACTATGCCTACGTTCCAAACCATCTCAGAACCCTGGCAATGCTCAAGAACTAGCCATCTGTGATTAGAACAGGTTGAACTTGTATGCGGTTTGGACCGCAGTCTATTATAAAGACACATACACACACACAAACACACATGCACATGCGCACACACACACACACACAAACAAACACACAAAAGTTTATGTGTGTGTGTGTGTAAGAGAGAGTGAGTGTGAGTTTGTGTGTGTGCGTGCGTGTGTGTGTGTGTGTGTGCACACACGCAGGTGCCTCTTTGAAATGTTTGTGTGTGTGCTCTGAAGCAGGCTAAGCCCCATCTGGCTCCAGGCTGTCAGGTGAAGAGACGGGGAGAAGGGCCAAGGGGAGTAAAAGGGAACAGAAACATTCCCCAGAACTGACTCATTCGGGCACCAGGGAAGAAGAATTCACCAAGCACCCGCCAGAATGTCAGAGGGCAATTCATCAGCGCCAGGCCCCGTCCATCAGCAGCGCAGCCCTGCACAACTGTGCTTCAAAACACTCCTCAAATGAGATGTAGTGCTGGCACGGGCTGAGCTGGCCAACCATGACTAAGCACAGAGTTTGAGGCCGCTCGGCACGAAGTTCCCATTCACCATAAAACATCTCCAGAAGTGGGAGGGGAAGATGGTAAACACCATAAAACTAAACCCATTGCTGGAAATTATGACGTCCGATGTGTTGACTAGACATGGAGCAGCGAGTTCTGGTTTGATAAGAGGGGGAACAATCAATCGTCAATCCTTCAACTTATTGTCCAGTGAAGACACTAATCCATCCACACAGATACAGATATGAGATCCTACCAGGCTGTGTGATGCTGTATTTGCTAGCCGGTTCAATAGGCAGATCAATAGCCAGATGACTTTGACTTCCATGTACTACCAAAGGCCATCAGAGTGAGAGCACATTAGTCTGAACACACAAGTCTGGCCCGCTGTTAAACACCACAGCTGGACAGGTGCCAGAGCTCTCCATGACCACTTCCTGTTCACTTCCTGACTGCGCTGGTGAGGTTGATATTCATAAGAACAGTCACAAAGCTTTCTTTTACCACACTCACTTACACACACTCACGCACACACACACACGCACATCCATGCATACACTCACACACACACTCACTTCATGTAAATGAAGAAACCAAACGAGTTTTATTCCGTGCAGAAACCTATATGTGAGGACTGAACACTGAGAGACATTGGCATGGCAATGCACTTGGTTTGACACAACTAGGGAAGGCTAGAACACAGAGCTCTAATTTAATCTACAGGACTCTAATTAATTAATTACAATTTTTGTGAGGAATGGGACAGACAGACAGACAGACAGACAGATAGATCGATAGATCGATAGATAGACAGACAGACAGACAGACAGATATAGATAGATAGATAGATAGATAGATAGATAGATAGATAGATAGATAGATAGATACAGACAGACAGACATAGATAGATAGATAGATAGATAGATAGATAGATAGACAGATAGATAGATAGACAGACAGACAGATAGACAGACAGATAAAGATAGATAGATAGACAGATAGATAGACAGATAGATAGATAGATAGATAGATAGATAGATAGATAGATAGATAGATAGATAATTACGTTTGGTGCATGTGAGGAAAAGGAAAAAGAGATTAGAAAAGAGAAAGAGAAAGCGAGAAAGAGAAAAGTGGTTGACTCATGAGGTGGCTGTGGGTAGGGGGGGCTAAACTCTCCCCTGCTGGGCTAACTGGGGAAATCAAAACTCCACTTGAGCCAAGACCCTCAAAATTAATTATCTGAAATGTGGAATGTGTGGAGCTTTTAAAATCTTAACAAGCCAATAGGTATATTTAGTTTTCTCAATAAGACAAATCTCTCTTGGGAACCTCATGTCTCTCAGAGAGCGCAAACTCTCTTACTCAGGGTTTATGAACTTCACAGTTTGGTTTTGGAGGGGAAAAGATGAAGACGTCACAAGGACAGCTAGACAGATAAAAATCAAACTGTGTTTATAGCCATTTATTAACAGTCATAAACACGGTCCGGTCAGCTAGTCTCATCATCTCTCCTCATTCTCGCAGGTTTTCAAATAAAGTCTCAGATGTGTGTTGCGAAAGAATGCAGCACAGCGACCAGCATTTTCAGCAAAAGTGAAAAAGATCTCAGTGTGTGTGGGGTACTTCATGCTGGATTTCAGTTTTCAGTTCTGATATCTGTGCCATATCTGCCCTAAAACACCACACACACACACACACACACACACACACACACACACACACACACACACACACACACACACACACACACACACACACACACACACACACACACACACACACACACACACACACCCCTTCCCTCAAGGCTTTGCCAAATTCAGCACAGAGGTGCTGCCCAGCAGACCAAAGACCACCCCCCTCACTGTGTGTGTGTGTGTGTGTGTGTGTGTGTGTGTGTGTGTCTGTCTTATCAGGCTAAACAAATGCTATCAGTGGCCTGCCCCCAGCACCATGAAACCCATGCACTGGGCTCTACTGTCTGGCTTTCTCTGGCAGGCTGAGATTCAGCGTAGATAAAACCCTACTGCCCACACAAACATACACCCACACACACACACACACTTCATCAGTATACAAGTTATACAATCATCACCCAGCTGCCCACACAAACAGCAATCTTGTGGGCATGCACACGCACACACACACACGCACACACACACGCAGACACACACACACCCCAAAAAACAACACTCATTGGTATACAGCTTTAATAATCATCACCCAGCTGCCCACACAGACATCTCTTACTGATTTCAGCTTTCAGGTCCCTGCTGCGTGCACACACACACACACACACACACACACACACACACCTCTTACTGTTTCAGCTTTCATAGCCTGGCTGCATACTCCTGCACACACACGTATACAGCTTTCAGGGCTGCCGGTCCCAGCTCACCCCCTTCCCTGAGGCTGTGCTTGATCTTGCGATTTGGAGCCAAGTATAAATAGCTCACACACATGTCCCTGCCCCCATACACACAAGGTTGCCCTCACTCACACTCACACACACACACACACACGTCTCTCTCCCCATACACACAGACCTGCTCTCACATAGTCATGCGCGTTCCTCTCTACCCCCCCCCCGGCCCCACACACACACACACACACACCACACACACACACACAAACGTTTCTCTCTGCCCGCACACACACAGGCCTGCCCTCATACACACACCACCATACACCACACAGCACTGGAGCACAGGAGCGCTAAACCTCAGAGAAACAGGCAAGCTTTCCCCTAAAAACCACCAAAACCCAGCCTGACTGCCAGCCAGCCTGCATGCCAACCTCACCCGCCTGCATGCCAACCTCACCAGCCTGCATGCCAACCTCACCCGCCTGCATGCCAACCTCACCAGCCTGCATGCCAACCTCACCCGCCTGCATGCCAACCTCACCAGTCTGTGCCCAGTGCCTTAACCTGTGCCGTAACATGTGCTCTCCCATCCCAGTCAGGATGAGAGAGAGCAAATCAGAGCAAAGGAGAGTGATAAATCAAGAGGTAGAAAGAGAAAGAGGAGGAGTCTGGGCCCGACTGAAAGAGGTAAGCTCCAGCACCAGAACTCCTGACCCAGAGTTGGAATACCTTGGGAACACACACACACACACACACACACACATGCACACAACCTATCAATCCACGGACAGGCCCAGGAGTCTGTGGGGCCCGGAGTTTGAATCTGTCCCGCAGTAAATTACTGATCTCAACCTAACCTACCGCTCCACAGACACACACACACACACACACACACACACATCCTATTCTTTTCACTGTCCTATCCAGATAAAGCCAAAATTCCCCAAAACCCATCCCTGTAGAGCTGCTGCCCCCCCCCCTAACCCTAACCCTAGCCCAGACACAGGTCACCTGCACACCCTCGTGCTCTCAGTGGTTCTGTGCAAGGCCCAGTGTTTCCGTCCCAGTTACGCAGCGATCATTCACTCCAGAGACAGCTCAGAGAGACATCAAATGTTTAGTCCAGAATCACAGGAAGTGTTGAGGAACCAAGTTGGCACAGAAACACTGGGAAAAAAAACAAGACCCAAACATCCTTAGCAGTGCAGAGGAAAGAGTAAGGAACAAAAAAACCATCTGGACCGATGCCTTCTTTGTACAATCAAGATAACAAGTTTACATATCAAGGACCATTTCAAAACTGTAGACTATAATTCACCTCAGTGCACACTGTTGCACATGACACAATGGAACGACCACGCCAAGGCAAGGCCTTGGGTCTGAGTTTTCCATCCAAAAAAAAAAAGAGAAAAAAAAAGAGCGAGCGAGAGAGAGAGAGAGAGAGAGAGAAGAAAACGCAGAAAGAAAAAGTGCTATAGCAGAATCACATGTGTCTACCAGATGTGGTGCATTGCAAGAATCTTGGATCCATATTAAGAGCGCGATTAAATTATTCGTGAAATTTATGACTTGAGCAAGGAGGCTTTTCTATTTTTTCTTTCTTTCTTTCCCCTCCTTTTTTCCCCTAAAGCTATGGTTCTGGATTCTCTGTGAGTCTGCATGCATGTTTGTGTGTTTGTGTGTGTGTGTGTGTGTGTGTGTGTGTGTATGGCCTTAATGCTACACTCTGACTCACATACACACACTCATGTGTGCTCACATTCACAAACTGACGCTGTCCATGGGCCAGAAATAGGCTGCCCAATCACAAGGTCACACTCCAGTCTAACCTCAAGCTCTCAACACCCAGCAGGTTGTCCATATAAGCGAGCGTTGCAACCTGTTCCTGAGTCCCACAGCGCAGACACCAGAGAATGGCCTGCCCAGACTCCACGGCTCTGCTTTTGTCTGGACTTGGCCTGCTGTCTTACTGGTTTTGGGGCTTTGGGACACAGGGCCTGAGATGGTGCCGGTCACAAAAGACACTCTAACCACAACTGCTTGAAATAGGTCCTTATCACAATGCCGACAGGAACCTCAAGTGAAACAAGGGGTGTGTAAGAAAGAGAGGGAAAAAAGAAAGAAAGAACGAAAGAAAGAAAGAAAAAAAAAAACTCAAATAACTCTAACCTCACAGCTTAAGCTGGGGAATGCAGTCTATTTTGCCAGAGTTACCAAATCCCAAAGCCATTTTAAGATGTTGTTGCTACTGCTGTGTTCTATTTTCTCCTTGAAGTAGTCATCTCGTTGTTGTTGTTGCAAAGAGAGAACGGTTCCAATCCAAAGCCCTTATCAGGGCTTGCATGTCCTCCGCTCTCTACCTCTGCAGTTATCATTAGCGCAGAGCGATATCAAGCACCGGCGTGTTTGACTTAGCACAGTAAACATTGACTTGAAGAAAAGAGGGAGCGCTTGAAAGGTCTGCGTGTTGATGGAAGAGGAGAAGGTCATTAAACCATGTAGCAGCACACAAGGCGCAGTGGCACAAGCAAACAATGATGTATTGTGTTGCTCTGCAACGCTGCAAGTAGTGGATTTTCAAAATGTGCACTTGGCATGCAGTGCTGAAATTCTTCACTGTGCTCCACGGCATTTTATTAACAACGTCTTGCAGACTCTAGACAGCAATACATTCCCTGCCCCAAAGGCAAACTCACAAAAGTCAGGCTATCAAATAACAGGACCACTGTATGGCATTCAGATCTAGGCTACATTTTCAGCATAGTTATCTGGAAAATGACAAACGCAATTAAACTGCAGTATAAAATGAAATGAGTTTAAATTAATCATTTGGATTTTGTTTTGTTGTTGTTGTTGAGGAAGTGAGGCGTATTTGTGTTAGTATGTGAAGACCTCTGCATTGTTTTGGAGAAGGATACAAACAGAGTGTTTCATGGGGGAAACCACAATCACTCAAGTACGCCTGGAGGGGGTCAAGAGGCGCGTTTAAAATAAAAACACTCTTTCAGCACCCCACAAGTCCCGGCATCAGCTCTGACTCTCACGAGTGATGAGTCACGCTCACACAAGCAACTACACATCCCCTTTTTACGAGGGAGCCGGCGAGGGAAGCGGCAGAAAATAGACAGCTGCCCTCGGAACTTAGCCTACAGTGGAAACAATGAGTGGACCTCGCTGACAAATGGCGTCTCCAGAGAGTCTCAAGAAACAGGAATGTATGTCCACAAAACGCACAATGCTAACTGCCGTGGTGATGCAAAACATTGTTGTGTTTCATCGTTTCATCACTTAAGCTTTCGCGAGTATCCCAAAACACACCGTGATCGATGCAAAGATCGCCGTGGCATTTTGCGGCGAGATTATTATCCGTGCTAAAGGTCACGGCGGAAGACGAATGAAACGAAAGGCAGGTGAGCGCCTGTTCCCGTCAGACAACGCTGACATTTACATTTATTTCCCTCTGCTTAATGATGCGGAAGGCCGGAAGGAAAGACTCCAGAGGATATGCAGCTCTATGGGGTCCTGTATTAATTATAGAGAGGCTGCAAATGTAAACAGCATGCCTGTCTCTCCAACTATA
>PYXC01001489.1:1405000-1417500 GCA_015244755.2 Tenualosa ilisha
ATCCTCCCTCCTCTCTCCAGGGCCATCTCTAGGACTGCTAGTTGGACTCGGACTCTCAAGGCATCCAGCAACCAACCTTGAACTGCACCCACTACCACTGGGGCACTATATGTTGCCCGCTACCCACGGGGCACAGCAGGCTTTACCTGCAGGCTATTCTTAGCATGCTAGCAGTTAACCCACCACTCTTATCTCAAGTCCACCCCCACCCTTCCCCGACACACACACACACACACACACTTACAGTCACACACAGCAGGATGGTGTAGCTTGCTGTTTCAAAAGGCTTTTAAAAAGTCAGGTTAAGGGGGAGATGGGAGAGATTACAGCAGAATAAGAGGCAGGGAAAAACGCTCCTTGATGAATCAAAGAGAGACCAAGATTGGGTTGGGGAGCCTGGGAGCAGCTTGACTCGATGGGGACCCCGATAGATCAAACTGATGAGGGCACACACACACACACACACACACACACAACATCTCTTGGAAAGAAAGATATCAGAAGGGTACACACACACACACACACACACAAACACAAACACACCAGATATCAAAGAGGTACCATAAGGGTCCAGCTGATGCTGAAATCATTTGCCTGAAGGAGGAGAAGCGTCTGGTGGTGTTGGGTGCCGTGCCAAGTCATGGTCATTTAGGAGGGCTAATATCTAGACAGGCAATAGAACACATCTGACTTCTGCCCTACAAGACGAAGACGACCATGCTAAGTTAGAAGAGCAATGTCCAACTTCCTAGTGTTTGCTTGGAAACGGCTCTCTAAATTTGCACGGCCTGGCTGGGCTGCTTCAGTCCAAGTTAATGAATATGTTCAGACAGGTCATCCATGCAGGCGCTTCAGAAAAGTCATTTCAGAGACCCCAGAGCAAGCACAGGCCACGCCAGCACATCTCATCATCCTTTCCAAAAATGGCCAGCCTACATCTGCACAGTTCATCTTGGCTAGAAGAAGGCATCGGGCCCTGGAGCCTGTGTGTGTGTGTGTGTGTGTGTGTGTGTGTGTGCATTTGGTGGATGTACACATTCTCACAGCCTGGGCTCCAGTGCGGTTGGACTGATTTATACAATGACAGATCTGAGAGTCAATTGGCCCAGAGAAAGACATAGAGAGAGAGAGAAAGAGAAAGAGAGAGAGAAAGAGAGAGAGAAAAACAGATGGCAAGGATCAAAGCTGTGGTCAGATTTACTGAACTCTATAATTACCCAGAGCAGGGCCCAGTGCTCTCTGCTGTTCAGGTTACCCACACAGACACTTTGGCCATATAGATCAGAGCCCCACGTCCCCCCGCTCACAACGGCCAGATCAGAGTGTGTGCGTTTGAGTTTGCATGAGTGTATGGGGATGTGTGTGCGTGTGTTTCTGTGTGTGTGTTTGTGTGTGCGCATGTGCATGTGCATGTGTGTGTGTGTTTGTGTAAGACTCCTTTGCCTCTATTACATGGTGGTGCACTGGTATGACCAGATGCGACCAGAAATCGGTCGGGCCTAATTGAGTGGGATAAGACTGCGATTGCCACAGCGTTACCACACGGTTGCATTCCTCTCCTCCCTGGGAGCACACACTCGCCTTTGAAGCCTCCAGCCTTGCTCTCCTGGGCCTGGGATCTGAGAGGTCTGAAATAGCCATGTCAAATGGCCCACTGTAAACACACTAACAAGTGAGGTCTACCTGGAGCAAGCGCCGCTTCTCTGAACAGGAATGATACTATTAGAAGGGATGGCGCAAAAATTGGACACTGTGTTCAGATGAAATGACAAAAAAAAAAGCCAAAATGGTGACCAATTAATCTTCATTAGTTGTTCAGAGTGTGTCCTCTAACACACACACACACACACACACACACACACACATACACACACACAATGGTGGATGAACGAAAGGATGAAAAAGAGGCTTTTCCTCTCCTAACATAAAATAAAAAAATCTACAGTTCACACCAGCAGCTGCCATTTAACCATAACCAACAGAGCCTCTAGATGTGGGGAAAAGAACAAAACAATGAGAGAAAGCAAAAGAGAGAAATAAAGACAGGGAGTGAAAGAAAGAATGAGAAGAGAGAAAAAAAGAAAGACAACAAAGGAAACAAGGAGGAGAGAGCAAGACAAAGAGAAGGAGAGAGAGAAAGAGAAGGAGAAAGAGCAGTTTGTCTGAAAGCAAAACCAACTCATCAAGTCCAGTGTCTGTATTCATGGTGAAAGGTCTCCAAACGAACACACAGTAAACAAGTAAGCAAGACCACAGGGCACTGCTAATTTTGCCAATAATGTTGGAGTGTGAGCCGTCACTTGAGAGCTTCCGTGCCAGAGCCATGCCTACTGATAATTCCCAACGCCAGGCTGGCATCAAAGGGCTTCCACTGGCAGACCCCAATGTTGCCCAATTACCCTTCCCATCCGCAGCAGATAGACAGCAACACTTCCAGGTCAACAACAAACCTCTAATGAATAAACATTCCTTGCCTGTGACTCAGTCAGGCTAACCAGAGCCAATTCAATAAGCACATCCTTCCCGTATTACCCTAAAAATACCAGCACGACAAGTCTGAATAGGCAGTGAAAGACCATAAAATTCTGTTACAAGTATAGTTAGCAAAACTTACAAATATGGTTAATCAAATGAGCCACTGATTTTTTATTTGTACTTTTTTTGCTGAAGTCTAAACAGACCCTGATCTTTTGCATCTACGCAAAGAGGAGAAAACAGAAAACCTTTCAGCAGTGGGGGAGAAAGAAAGAGAGAGAGAAAAAAAGCTGGAGTGAAAAAGAAGTGCAGTGAATCAAGCCCCATCTCAGGGCCTCATGCAAATGTAATCCTGGGGCCGCTCAAAGCACGGACCGCCGCCGACTTGGCAAACCCCGAAAACGAACGAACGAACGGCGGCCCTCTCTCCACCTCCACTGGAGTGGCGCAGCATAGACCAAGCTTTCATTTCAATCTGATTGCAGCCTCTGCGTAAGCCCGCTGCGTAAGCCCGCTGAAACCCGAGCTGGAAAACTGAGCATTTGCCATGTGGGAGAAATGGAAGCAGGCGTGAGGAGATGGCAGTGGATTCAGCAACTCTGAGGCCCATGAGAAGGAAGGAGAAAGGGAGAAAGAGGTCCAGAGATACGTACACGGAGAGAGAGAGAGAGAGAGAGAGAGAGAGAGAGAAAGAGAGAGAAAGAAAGAGAGACAGAGAGAGAGAGAAAGTGAGAGAGAAAGGGGGGCACAGAGAGGGAGAGAGCTGTAGCGGCACCATCGTCAGCCAGGCGAAACCACAATGTAACCAGACTCTGCCTGGCCATACGCATAATATTTATGTTTATTTGTAAGGTATTTCTTTTCTCATTTTGAGCCTGTCAAACAGCCTCCGGCCTGCTGTTTGCATTCCAGTGCTGTCTATTTGCAGCGTGGCTTCCCCTCCAGACTGCAGGAATGCACATCTGGGGCTCCTGGGCTGCGTATGGAGGCTGTACGCCACAGCTCAAGCATGGAGAGGCTTCATTCAGACCATGAAGTATACCTGCACGAATGTACACACATGCAAGCCTCAAAAGCACTGCACTGGTATCCCTACTATACCCCTGTGGTGCCCATTCTGTCTTCAGTATGCAGTGGTGCCCATTCTAGAAGCATGATGCTAGGATGTCTTCAGTATGCAATGGTGCCCATTCTAGAAGCATGGCGCTGGGATGTCTTCAGTATGCAATGGTGCCCATTCTAGAAGCATGATGCTAGGATGTCTTCAGTATGCAATGGTGCCCATTCTGAAAGCATGGCGCTGGGATGTCTTCAGTGTGCAGTGGTGCCCATTCTGAAAGCATGGCGCTGGGATGTCTTCAGTGTGCAGTGGTGCCCATTCTAGAAGCATGGCGCTGGGATGTCTTCAGTATGCAATGGTGCCCATTCTGAAAGCATGGCGCTGGGATGTCTTCAGTATGCAATGGTGCCCATTCTGAAAGCATGGCGCTGGGATGTCTTCAGTGTGCAGTGGTGCCCATTCTAGAAGCATGGCGCTGGGATGTCTTCAGTATGCAATGGTGCCCATTCTGAAAGCATGGCGCTGGGATGTCTTCAGTGTGCAGTGCACTGCATTAGGGTACATTTCCACCGACTTTTGCTTGCATTTGTCTACATTACATTCTCATTGATTTCCTATGTGTCGCTCTGAGAGCTCTTGTGTGCCACGCCAGCCCCTCCTTCTGTAGTTTTCACTCTGTAAAATGCGTCAGACACGCTGAAAAAATGGAGCTCATGCAGTAGATTTCGGACAGAGTGTGTGTGTTTGTAATGGGAAAGCGTGAACTCCTCCATTAATAAATGCATCTCTTCATGACGACCACTAGATGTCATCTTGCGTGGGAAGTGCGTAATACGGATAGCCAGTGGAAAAGTACCCTCTAAGTCTCTTCAGAAGGCAGTGGGGCCCATACTAAGAACACTACACTGATGCAAAGATACCCTTTCTAGGAGCACTCCACCGGGGTCTGTATTGCATCAAATGGGGCCCAATATAAAAGCACTGTATCGGAGACAGTGTATGCTCTTTGCTAGCTAGCTGGAATGCCTCAACTTTTCCATTTGTAAAAACATTTCTTTATGCTTACCACTAGATGCCAGATCATGTACTTCATCTGCAGCCTAAGAACACTGCACTGACGGCCCTACAGTAATGTGGTGTCCATTCTAAAAGCACTGCACCGGGATCCAGAGTGCATGCGCCGGTGCCCATTCTGAAAATACAGCACTGGAGTCCCTATAGCGTGCAGTGAGGCCCATTCTGAAAGTACAGCACTGGAGTCCCTATACCGTGCAGAGATTTCAATTCCAAAAGTACTGCACTGGGTTCCCTATAGGGTGCAGTGAGGCCCTTTCTAAAAGTACTGCACTGGATTCCTATAGGGTGCAGTGAGGCCCTTTCTAAAAGTACTGCACTGGGTTCCTATAGGGTGCAGTGAGGCCCTTTCTAAAAGTACTGCACTGGGTTCCTGTAGGGTGCAGTGAGGCCCATTCTAAAAGTACGGCACTGGGTTCCTATAGGGTGCAGTGAGGCCCTTTCTAAAAGTACTGCACTGGGTTCCTATAGGGTGCAGTGAGGCCCATTCTAAAAGTACTGCACTGGGTTCCTATAGGGTGCAGTGGTTCCCATATAGTAGGTGTGTGTTGCTACTGTAGAAGCACCATACATACAGAGGCTCTTTAGTGGAACTGGCTCTAAAGCTCACGACTGCATTTAGCTGCAACCAGTAGCCTAGGGAACGCACTTTAGAGAGAGCTGAATCAAACAGATGAAGAATACTGAGAATCTGCTTATTTTTCCTCTTACACAAATTTCAATGTCTTCACAAAAAAAATAAAAATAATAACTTTCGCAACAGGCATTCCCACAGAGAAACAAACGGGCTTATTATATCAATTAGTCGCCGATCACATTAACCACATTGGAAAGTACACATCCAGACTATGAAGACTCCATTAGAAAATGACAAACCCAAAAACCACTTGATGAATATTGCCATGGAATTCTGACGAGTGCTGGTACTTAACATACTTCTTAAAATGTCTATAATCCACACACATACCACCCTAACCGTAACCTCAACATCGCTTTGCAAACCAAGAGTAGTTCTGTTTGAGCAACACAGTCTACATTGTCTGACTGTGGTCGACATTTTACTTTCACTGTAAGATTGTTTTACAGTTTATTCCAGTTCCCCCAGTGTTTGTGACGCCCTTGTGTAGTTACTCCATTGTAGACACTGTACATAACATTGTAAAGATAAACACGACGTCAAGAGAACGACTTATGTCCAGCACTGGCCCATGTGAGTTTATACTGCATATCCAGACTGTCATATTCTTGTAAATAAACTGGCACACCACAGAAACCAAGATACAGTAATGAAGTTTTTTTTTTTTTTTTTTTTTTTGTCCAGTGTAAAATGCAAATCAGTTAATAAAATATTATCCCACTAACTTTGGGGGGATTTATGTCAATATGCCTTTGGTGCTTCACCAATAAAGCAGTTACTTTTAATGACATTTTACATTTAACACACACAAAAAACATGTAGACTTTACCTTAAAAAATAAATAAGAAAAAAAGCAAATTAAACATTAAAAAATCCCAAATTTAATTAAATCCAAAATTAGTGCTTTTAGACAGTTTTAGGCTAGTATAGGCTAGTCCTTGAACATTTAGGATATTATAAATCTGAACTGTTGTGGCCTAAATCAAAGATTTCACACCTTTTATCCTCATCTGTTTAAGGTTACACAGGGGATTTAAATCCAATACTCATTTGTGCCCCACACCACCCCATCCAAACAAACAGGGCTACTGCAAACCAAAACTTTATTAAGGAGCCTTCATTAAACTTTCAAGATGACAGTGTAGGTTGCTGTACTCCAGAAGTTGATAGTGTAACGCTACCGTTCCTGAACTACAGGTAGTCAAGACTAGGACAGGACCGAGGTTAAAAAAGACGGTAAAAGTATAATCCGCGGGATGAAATGTAAGGGAAAGGGCAGAAAACATTTAATAGCCTACTTCTAAAGTCAATACCGGCGTTTCTGCTTCTTGATTCTGTCTCGCCAAACGTAAAACATCTACCCGCTAGTTCTACAAATATAAACATGTCTCAAAGTTATCAGTGAAAGCGCAACACAGCGCGTGTAAAACTGGCCTCTCGAGGGACCGTAAAACTTTTCCATACATTAACAAAACCACACAGGAGACCACCCGATCGAAAACTTTAAATATATCGATTTCAACAACATTTTACTCTCAAATACATATCTTACCTTATCTCTCGACTGGGGTTAAACGGGCATTTTGATACGGTCGCTCTCCATGGCCATACTTGGCTCAAGTTAAAGCTCGTAGTAAGATGAATAGGAGAGAATCCTAGGCGAAGTCCCAAACGCTCTCCCATTGGATGGATGCGCTGTCAGTGACGCTGAGCGGGACTGGGTGTTTCCTTTAGCGGATGTCGTAGAAAAAGTGTAGTGCTGCGCCAAGACACCCATTTAAATCTGTCTCAGCCTGCTAATTCTTCAGCGTTTATCTAAACGTGACTCTTTGGATACGTGTCATTTCAGCTGTGTCGCTGTGCCGTATGATTGCGTCTACATTTAGTGACAGTAATATGTCAAAATAGCCTTTTTGTGATAATTATGCAACCTGGGCCAACCTGGAATATATTCAAGATTTTCAACTGAGACATCAACTAAAAAAAAAAACTCATGTTAGATGAAGATCATCTTCCAGATATAAACTTAAATGAACATGAAAAAAATCTTCTGCGAGAAAGGACGACTGAGACTGATAGAGTAGTGAGGGCTGGATGGCTTGGGACTCATGTGAACGCACCTTGGCAGTAGGAGGATTAGAGAAGCTTAGAGTGCAGGGCAAGGTGCAGCAAGAAGATTAATGCCCTTAAAACGTGTGAACTACAGTATTTTGCACTGACACGTCAATAGCATGCATTAATGAAATAAAACTGTTCAAATGGTGCTCACTTGGAAATGTCCTGGAATGGAGTTCTTTGTGGCCTGTTATGACTGATGCACACAGGCCATAACTGATCCACTGTCTGAAGATATCTCAGACAAGATTACTTTTGGGGTCTTCAGTGGTTTATAGGCCAAAGACCCTAAGAAAGAAAGAAAGAAAGAGAAAGAAAGAAATTGGTATTTAAAAGGCCCTCCTGCAACAACTCTGAAGAGCCCCAGTGGGGACACAGATCTTGTGAATATCTCTGGGCCAGTGTCTATAGTTATTGCTCTGAATTATTTGATCCACCATCAGGATGTTCATATCTGCATTTAATTTGAAGTGCAGACAGCATTTAAGTGCAGACAAGTGCAGACAAGCATTTAAAAAGGCTCTAAACGCAGAAACTGTATCAGGTTCAACCCGAACCCACACGCCCTTAAATGGTTATACACGTTGCCCGCTGCTTGCTGGTCAACAGCTATTTGGCTATTTGGAGAATGTTGGAGTATTTTGACTCAGCACTTAATTGTCAGCTGGGGTTTATATTGCAGAAGTTAATTCATTTGCTGTGAGTAAACTGATTGCTTTGAAGAACCGCCCGTAGATTACACTTTCGCGATGAAGTCGGTTCCTCCATTTCCTTTCTCAAGCTCAGTGTGGTCTTAAAACCAACCCCAGACCAAAGGTATTCATGGAGATGTTACGAGCGTCCCATGCTATAATTTAACTGGTGTTTATGACATCCAGTCAAGAACATCCCTGGCCACTGTCCACAGTGATCAGGCCCTGCATCAGGGTCTCCACTTCATAATCCAAACAAGGCAGTTACAGGATACTGGTCCACTTCAAGCACACCACAACTATGCTAGGCTGTTTACACTAAAACATACACTGAGAACTGGACCGATGGGACCAAGGTCCTGATGACACTTGGCTACAGCAGCTGGTTAAGTGTACACACACACACATACACATACACACACGGTCATACATGCACACACAGACATACAAACACGTACTTACACACACACACGTGCTGTACACACTCACACACAAACAACACACATGCACACACGCACACACACAGACACACACACACACAAACACAAACACACACACTGTTTCGGGCAGTGTCCGCCTTCTATCCACACGAGTGCAATCAGTGGCGTGTCAGTGACACTGCTGTGGATATCCCCGTGACAAGAGCGACAAAAGCTGGCAATGCAGCGTCAGTGCTGTCCGGTAAACACCGAGCCGTAATGAAGGACTCGGGTCGCGGAGCAGAGAGCACCTCCCCTTTCTCGCTTGTTGAGTTGAGGGGGCAGGAGAAAGGCCGGATTATTTGTTTGCTAGCGTTAGGTAATTACATGAGGTCGCGCACAAACAGTGCTATCCCAGTGAAGTGATGTGTCAGCCTGCTTATTATGGGAGGCTGAGACGCTTTGAGCTCGGCTTTTTCAAGAGCACATTCAGTTCTGAACCACTTCAAATGTGTCAAGCGTGGGTCACTACAGAATGCTGGCAGCTATGCTCTGCTAAATGCAACTCTTGTCAGTCATAGTAGCCTAAACTTAAAGTTTATTGCTATTTTGATTCCTAAACCTTATTGCTATTTTGATTCATGGACTACAGTTTTTAAAGTATAAAGTAAATAAAAATATTCAGGTTCAACAATTTGATCAGTTAAGGAGGAACATGATAAAGTAGCCGATTAAGATTCTTGTAGACCTATGAAATGTTTCACTGGAGCACACCGGGGTGGTACTGCACCAAAGCTAAATATAAAATATAAAATAAAATAATGTATGCAAAGTGTGACCTTTTATCTTATGTTGAATAAAGCAGAAATCTACTGTCTGTTGATTTAAGTGTAAACTGGGATTCACCCCTTGTGTGTGTGTGTGTGCGCAGATGTTTATGAACTTTGAACTCTACTGCCACCCTGTGGTCAGTGCTGTGATGACCAGGGCCTTGAGAGTAGTCTGACGACTCTGGCCATTGAATCCATGGGAATTCCTGTGTGCTTGTGGTGTGGAGTTTATTTGATTGATGTTACATGGCTTTTGATGACTTTCTCTACAATCATCATGTATGATTCCTCACTGAGCAAAGGAAGCCCATTCTACACATCTGTCCCATCAGACATCAGTTCTAGTTGGATGTTTGAAAAACAGAAATGCATAAAGCTTTAACGGGACTGAAATTGAGGCCCACTTAATTTGTGCTTTTGTGACACTAGGGTCAGTGGATGAATGAAGGGTGCTTTTGCCCACCAAAATAATTTATATCCAGATGGATTGTTTTGACTGAATTTATTTTTACTTAATCACATCAACAGTCTGACTAGTAAAACCTGCATACACAAGTAAAGAATAGAGTTGATGAATATTTGTAAAAATTGAGATAACTCATGTTGGAACAGAGCTTTTCCTATGATTACGGTCTATGGTCACTTTAGTGGTCATGGTTAGCATCATGATATGGAGCCTACTTCACAGGCCTCTCAATGGCACTCAGGCTTAGTGTATCATGTAGATCTGAATGCCTGTTTTATCTGGAAGGGTGCCAAGGTGTAACAGCACCCACTAAGGAGGCAGAGGATTGTTCTGATGTTCTGGTGCGTCCTGACATCAAGGTGACAATGCAGAGGTATAAAAGGGCTCAGTTTCTACCAGATGGATTTCAGCGCCTCTCATTTCCCCCGCGGTGTCTTTGAAACCAAAATAAAGGCCTGCATGAAACCGAGAGGAGTGGAGAAGAGACTGATCCCGGTGTGTGTGTGTGTGTGTGTGTGTGTGTGTGTGTGTGCGTGTGTGTATCTGCATGTGTGTGTGTGCTGCACGCAAGTCTTAAATTATGATTAATCTCTCTTTTTTGATGAGGCATTTAACCCTATGGTCCCTACTGAAATCACATTTTTGCATGTCCCCTGGCTTCCATACAACTTTCGATATGGAAAGGAAATGAATTATTTTGTGGTGGAGGTTGGAGACAATGCAGACATTTGATGTGATTCCAAGACCGGATTACTGGGGCACCGCTAATCATAGAGAGGAGTGCTGCACACCACTGAATTCATCTTCTGTTCATTTAGCTGTGCAGTATGCCATATTTGAGTTAAGAAATCATCAGATATTCAGATGTCAGAGCTGTATTAATGTTAGTATTTTTATGTAAATTCATAGCAGCTAGTGAATGACACCATTGTAAAGTTCAGGCCGTGCAGTTTCACGTGACGTGCATGGTGTTTGTGTGACTAGAACTCTGTGAGTAATCTGACACAATGGGTGTGAATTTGGCGGACAAGGTGCAGCTGTTGTTATTGTAACGTCCCCACGTGCCTCACAGTTTGAGAAACACTGATACATGCAAATATAATATACATAAATAATAAATACATGTACCTACATACCTACATGCTCTCACAATTCTCACATGCAGTTACTGATTGAACCAGCAGGAGGCAGTGTGTCAACATATAACTGTCAATTTTTATGACACTCAGGACTGCTGTGTTTAGATAGAGTTGACAGTAACTGCCACAGTAAAGTTTAACGCCGACTAGACTAAGTGAATGCTGGAACTGAAGACCCTAGACAACTAGGAGAAAGAATAAATGCACATTTCAGTGGTATGGTATATTATGGTATGTGAGTAAAAGACCTTTTTCTCCA
Organism: Tenualosa ilisha; assembly: GCA_015244755.2. Classification (NCBI taxonomy): domain Eukaryota; kingdom Metazoa; phylum Chordata; class Actinopteri; order Clupeiformes; family Clupeidae; genus Tenualosa; species Tenualosa ilisha. The sequence goes on from PYXC01001489.1 coordinate 1,416,167, forward strand.
AGTATAACGAAATAAAATTGAATACAAGCAGAAAAATATGTTCATGACATTGTTATGATCACAGTAAACAAAAAAAGTAATATTTTAGATTTTTAGATTTTAGATCAGTATTTTTTTTCCTCAAGTGCTGCAGCACTTCTATCCATGAGTTATTAAAGAGGCCCACTTCACTGCTTCACTGCAGCGCTCTGTCATTGCCAGGTACTGGAGGAGGAGGTGCACAGTGAGGACACAGTTCATGAAGTCAGTGGTGTCATACAATACAGAATGATCTGATCTCAGAAATACCACCAAGAATAAAACACCTTCAAAGAAAGAAGTTTTTTCATACCTATATTACAAGATAACAGATATATTATAGTAATTACATTACATTTTTCACGCATGATGTCATAAACATATGTATATGATATAAATGGCTTCTCACGATAAGGATTGAAAGGTCCATTAACCGATATTAAATCTGGAGTGCTAAAATCATTTAATGGCCCCAGTGGTCCATGTCATTTCCTTTGAGTATTATAGATGCAGCCAAGTGTCTGTAATATGTGTAATAATGGCCCAGGCCTAACCGTGCACCATGCACCACGGCTTTTCTGTTCGATTAAGTCACTCACTATTTTTTTCCATTAAGTGTCATCTGATAAAGTTAACAGACTGTGGGAGCCATGGCCATCTCCTGTATTGATTTCTGTTGGCTACCTAGCCCACTCCGATAGGCTTTCATTAAGCTTAGTTCCCTCTCAAGACAACAGGAATTGATCACAGAAGATGACAGTTACACACGCATGATTGACCCACACACACACACACACACAAACCGCTCAAAACAAGATCAGGAACAACAGTGCTGCTGTTCTGTTAAAGTTTTGCTCTTCCACAGCCTGATTTGAAAGACTATAATTCAGAGGAACCAATGCCAGGGCTATCATTTTGAAGACTGCTTCTCCTTAGGTGTGATGGGAAGACTTTGGAGAGGCACAACCATGACCAGAACACAAGATATATTCACCTGTGAGATAACAATAATGTTGACAAATTTCAGACAGTCCTAAAGTCCTGTAGCTTAATGTGCTAACACAATGAGAAACTGAGTTTCTTTCTGCTGGAGAATAACAGACCGGAGAGTGAAGCGTCGGTTAAGTGTCTCTAGACTAAAAAAGGAACATAAAGCACTAGTCTCTAAGGCCATGCAAGCTGGCAAGCTGTGGTGAATGACTTATCTGAACAGAGAAGTGAGAGAAGCAGCTCTATGCCCCCAGAACACCATGGCTCCTGCATGTGTGTGTGTGTGTGTATGTGTGTGTATCGTGTGTGAATCAGGTGTGTTGCAA
>PYXC01001489.1:1422500-1437500 GCA_015244755.2 Tenualosa ilisha
GTCACTATGAGCAGTAATTGTGATCACTGCTAGCTAAAATGCATTTTAAGTTAACTGATTGGAAGAAAACAATCTTTATTTCAGCCCATGCAGCCAGAAAAGTGTCCTGCTATCTGAAAGCTAGCTAGCTAAAAAGCTAGTGATGGTAATGCTTTTAAATTGATAAATTGCAGTTTCCTGTCCAACATGCTCCAAATGCCAGCTTGTTAGATGACATTATTGGTGTCAGTTAAAATGAACATTTCCATCTCAAATTGGTTTGTAACAATATACAAGTTTAACCAAAGTCCTTAAGCGCTAGCGAGCTACTGTGCATTACTAGCCATATTCCCACTGTAACCCAGTAAAAATAGTTTGACATGCTAGCATTAGCAAGCTAGCTAGCTTGGTCAAAGGACAAAATTAATTTATTTATGCTGTGTCTAAAAATGTGAGTCGCTGGCATCACACACAAGCAGGGTGCGATTTGTTAAAAAATCAGAGGGGGCGATGTTGTTTTTTAATCATGAAAAAATAAGCAATCAACAGGTTTAATTCTTTTTTAGGTTAATGGTAGACCCTATGTGCCTAAATTATGAACAGATGAGCATTCATCTTAAATGCAAACTTAAAAAGACATGAAACATTTCATTTTCTGTGCCGGCCACGATGTGATGGCTTATTTGGGCTTCAGAACCATGGATAAGGTCCGATCACGCGAAGTGTGTGTCAGAGGATTGGCAGAGGAACATTAGCCTAATGGGATCGGTCCGTAAAATGTAACAATAATGATTTTACATGTCATAAAATATGATTTCACATGTTATGTCAAAGTAACTAATTATAAAACTAAACAGTTTGCTCTGATGTCAGAATTCATGTGGCCTTTTCCTGTTGGCACGTCATCTGCAGCGTCCACATCCACATCTCTGCGAACCTCTGCGCAGGGATGGAACACACGTCTGGCCCAATAACAGCGATGAAAAGAAGACCGTTCAGTGTGGACACATTCATTCTGTTGCGCTAATCAGTAAGGATATGATTCATAGCACTAAATGCTCGTTCACAACAAACTACGAGATTACCAACAATTGGGGTCAGGTTGAAAGTTTGTTAGTAGGCTACCAACAATGTAGATTATAGCTGTGCAAGAAACTGTCAGAACCTGATTTCAATTTCAATCGTTTTTTTTTTTTTTTCATTATTGACAGGGTTTTATCCCCCGAGGATAAAATTTATTCAGCAGAGGTAAAAACCAGAGAGGGGGATGATCTCCCCCATCCCGTCCTACAAATCGCACCCTGCACACAAGCAATGACAAATATATAAATGAGATGTAAATAAGATGACACACAAAATCATATTTATGTTATGTAATGGCTTATTAAGTGAAAAAGTTAATGATGTCTAGGACACGCCTAGTTAGGAGCCCGGAACCAGAGAGGGTAAAAGAGGAGTGAAAGGCACAAATGTTTGTAAGTTCCATGTTCTATTTCTGCAAGGGGGAGGAAGAAAATCCCCCTTTATGCAGACCAGAGCCGAGCCCCCATACGCTGATACAAAAGATATTGAAAAGTTTATAGTGACGTTTTGTGACACTCCCACTTATTCAGACCAGAACTATTCACGTTTGCTCCCATTGTGACGTATTATGTTGCTCTATCTTGTTCAGTATTCAATTATCTTCACTGGGACTGCATCCCGTTCTATTACACTGGGGAAGCCTAGAATGCTTCATCTTGTGTTCTAAAGTATCTTTGATTCAAAAAAGTGGAAGTTCCCTCAGGGGCCAGAGAAAGAACGCAGACATTCCATTAAAACCCCTTTATTGTTTGCAAACAATCAGTTCACTAACATTCCAAAAACTGCCAGTAGAGGCAGAAAGCCTCCAGACGCTATCAGACCCAACACAAAACTGACCGTTTTCAGCAGTGTCTTTTAATGCTTTCTTAACAGGTAATCCTACATTTTATCATTTTCACATAATCTGTCAGATACATATTAAATGATCTCTTACTACAATAACAGTCCTGTGTGCCTTTTACTGTTTGAACTTTGTATTGTTTGACCTTTTACAGAAAGGTCATTTGGTGATGAGCTGGGCATTTAGCTGTAGTTCTAATAAGAAAAATAAAATCCCTGTGTTCAGTTAATTTGGAGAAACTGTCAGTATATTAGTTTGCCTCAACAAGAGCAAAGTCAAAGTTGTTGCAATGAACTGGAAGGTAAAGTAACATCATTTATTAAAACTGGAGCGATTGTCTGCCTCCAGTATGTCAGTGCTTCAAAAGGGGTCTATTCTGTTGTGATTCTATTGAGAACTGGCTTACTCTGTTGTAATGGAGAACTTGTAATGGTGATATGTAGGTTACTCTGGCATGACAGAAAAAGACTGGCTTGTTGTGTTGTAATGGAGACGTGTAGGGCACTCTGGCATTCTGAAGACAGAGACTGGCTTGCTCTGTTGTACTGGAAATGACTAGATTACTCTGTTGTACTGGAGATGAGTAGGTTACTCTGCTGTAATGGAGATGTGTAGGCTCCTCTGGCATGATGGACAGAGAGACTGGGGAAGTCTGATGAAGTCAGTGGACTGGGTCAAAGGCAGGAGGACAGAGATAAGGTGAGTCTGAGATGAAACTTCATTGACGTCTCCCCCCATCAGACTTCTCCTGACCTCACGGAGAGCAGGACGGATCTGTCCTGGCTGCGAGGTGCCAGTTGAAAAGGTCACGGCTGTCTCTGTCTTTAAGCTGACGGGGTTCAGGCAGCCATCCGGCCTCACATTGATTATTGGGAACCCACCACTTAAGCCACATGGCTGATGTATTAGAATGCAGACCGCTTTACTCAGCAATCATCAACTTCACTGATCATTTGTCATGTGCCTGTGTGTGTGTGTGTGTGTGTTTGTGTGTGTGTGTGTGTATGTGTGTGTGTGTGCGTGTGTGTGTGTTTGTGTGTGTGTGTTTGCTTGTGAGAATGAGAGGTGATTTGTATTGATGGTTTAAATACCTGTACCTTAGCCTGCTGCATTAAAACATTCCTTCCCAGTTCTGTAATATATGGTAGTTGTGCACCAACAAGACAATTCTCCCCCCCAAAAAGAAATACATACAATCTCTGTGAGTGTTTAGTGTGAAGAAACTGGACAGGTGTCAGGCAGAAAAAGTCAACCTTCCTTAACATTATCTGCTGTGATGACCAAAAAACTCATGTCCGTTTTGAAATAGGGAAAATAAATCAATAAATACATAATAGTCCAGGAAAGCACACACACACATCAGAAATATTTTGCACCAGATGTTCATTCACTCTGACCTCATCACTCTGACCATTTTAGAAATGGTGAGGGATGTTAAAGATTTTCTGTCAGTTACAAAAACTCCTACAATATTTTGTCTGCTTTTAATGTAATTCAGTCTAATTAGGGAAGGGTTTTGGCCTTCTGGATTCATGTCTCTACAGCTTATCAGTGGCAAGATTTGTAAATATCCATATTTCCTTTCATGTATTGAGTCACATTTCTACCTCCAGTTCAGTACGTGTTTTAACTGCCAGGAATTCTACTGCCAACACAGACATTTCACCTCAAATAATAAAGTCTCACTAAGTCATCCCCTTGCAATATATAGTTGCCATACATTAAAGGTAAAAGTGAAAATGGATGAATGGAGGATTGTACCTTGTCCTCTGATTTTGAAATGATATCCAACCTTGTTTTATCCAAAGTGAGCACAAATGCAATTTTATAAGCCCAACCATTGGTGTTTCCACAGAAATGGACTATTTGGCATGTCCATAATGGCATAAATAACACAAAAAATAAAAAGCTGTGGTTTGGTATGATGTGAATGTTTGCATGAAAATTGAGCATTTGTAGAACTGAAATGGAAAAAAAAGACAAAGTTTGGCCCCATATATTTAAGCTGGGAATTGAACTGGTCTGTTTTAGCTAAATGTGCAATTACAACTACAGTTGATTTCTGACATGTGACATCACAACCAGATTGTTTTCAGATTCACCCGTTTTTGGAGGCTATATTTATTTAAGTTTAAGATTTACATATGAAGGAGGGCACACAACCATGTTTCAAGTTCATAACAGCCCTGTATAGTATCTGACAAACCAACCCTCCTCAGTTCACCTGCAACTTTTCACTGGTTTCCAAATGGACAGTGCAGAAACACTGCTTCTCCATCACCTCCCTAGGGTGCTCCATAACTTCCAGGTTAAATCCATCACCCTAGTTCTGTGCTGTTGTCTGCAAGACCACAGACTTTTCAGTGAGCGTTCTAAGCCATTGATTTCCTGAAAACTTTCCCTCCCTTGTCAGCTAATAGCAAGTCATGTGTGCCAGCTTCAGGAGACGGTGAAGCCAAGTCTGCAGTCGCTATGAACTTCTGGTGGAGAGACGAGGGAAGATTGATTCTCGAGCTCCTGCAGTCTCCCAGAAGATATATGAGAGTCGTCTAGTTTGAAAAGTACAGGGAAACTTCTAGAAACACACCCAATTAAGGTTCCCACAAGGCATATTTAGCTACAGATTTTAAGCAACAGACAGGAAAATGGTGTTCAGAAAAGCAAGAAAATCTAACGTTTTGACATTTTTGACAGTATGTACTTTGAAAACTTCCTCTGCTTCTGAAGTACACTTGAAGGGACATGTTGGTATTCGTTGTGTGTGTGTGTGCATGCACATAAATCTTTAAGTTTCTTCACTCGCTTAGCCTGTAGTTTTAAAAGACTTTATTGACAGTTACGACACCATAGTTGGTTTTCGTTTGATGGACTCGACTTGGCATAGTGCAGACTATTTTCTGCCAAAGTGATGTATAGCAGTAGACACAGACACCGGCGGATTCAAAGCCGCAGCTGTGGACTTGTGACAGTCTTGAGTCTTGAGTTTAGTGTGTGGAACATAGTAAGTCTTGTTAAGATGAGTGAAGGTCTGTGAATGTTAAAGCAGTGTTTCGCAAACTTTTTTTGCAGAGGACCTAGTTTTGCAACTTGGCAAAACATCGTGACCCAATTCACAATAAGATATTTTAACCATGTGAAACTTAGCGTATGCAAATTAACGTTGCCTATATTTATTTAATTACATACCTATATTTATCATGTATATGTCTACCATACGTCTACATCACATTATGCTTCTAATTAGATTGCCTAAGCCAGAGGTTTGCAGACATATAATTATGATATGGTACCCACATGAAATCTCTGGCGACCCATCTATGGGTTCCAACCCACTGTTTGAGAACCACTGTATTAAAGAGATATAAGAGTATGTGTTCAAACCATTTCCTCACAAAATTGGCGCTAGAATTGGAGTTATCAAAATAGTCTATTCTTCGTGGAAGCTGAAGTAAAATAAAATAAAATAAAAATAACACACATATGTAAAGTTGAATTTCTCTCTTATCGGAAGTCTTTAAATGTTTTGGAGGAGGGATGCCAGACAGAAGGTTGTTGAAAAATCCTTTTTCAAACAGACAAGTACATAGGGATGCTGGTGGAAGTACTTATCTTTTTGGAAAAGGACTTTGCATCAACATTCTCCAATGATGACAAATAGAGCAAGGTTGGAAATATATGATCCAGTGATTACTGAGATATATGATCCAGGGATTACTGAGATATATGATCCAGGGATTACTGAGGCCTGAAGGCAATCAAATTTTAGACCGATCTTCTGCGATGCCCACTTTGTGGTACAGTACTTTCCTAGTGAATTTGGACTGAAAAATAATGTCATGATCCTGCTCATTGTGAAATGGTCACATTTAATGAACAACCTTTCATTTTATATACATCTATAAAAGGACCCAGGTACAGGTTACAAGAATCTACAGCTAGTACATACATTATTAAATAATAAACTTTTTCATGTTAAAGATACATATCATAGTTTACAAAATATGATCAGGGAGAATTAAGCAATTATGAATGTTTGGAAAAAAAACTAGATGTATATTTTGTTCAATAATAAACAAAACATAAAGCACAACAATATTCATTGAATAACATAATATTAAGTTGGGATATTGACTAGTAAAATGTAAACTGCAAAAAACACATGTTTTAAAGGCAATGAAGTCGAAAAGCAAAACAGCACTGGTGCACAGAGCTTACGGAGCAGGGGCAGCAAATACAGCTCTCTGCGTCATCACCAGATTTAAAAAACACCGGCCAGCACAGGCCATAGCGATGAATAGCTTCCAATAAACAGATAGAAGAAAAAGTGTGTGTGTTGTGTTTCGTTTGTGTATTTTTTGTACATTATTTGTGTGTTTGTGTGTGTGTGTGTGTGTGTGTGTGTTCGTTTGTGTGTGGGTGGGTGTGCATCTCAGACGTCTGAGTGAATTATTTCATGTGTGTCAAGTCTATGTCTGAAAGCCTGTCTGACCACTGGACATGAGAAAAAAAATACAAAGAGACAAAAATGCAAACAAGTGCGTCTCCATTAATCCACAGAGTTAGTCATCCGGCTTCTGTCGTTGTAGCTACAGTTTTTTTTTCTTGTTTTTACTTCCTTTTTTTTTCTTTTCTTTTTAATAATTTTTTATTTTAAATTCTGCTCACTGTAAGTCATGGGTCCACAGACACAGGCTTCGGGAAGCTGGAGATCGCTGGAAAGAAAAGAATCTTCCCTTGTTTTGTGTATTTTCCAAGAACAAGTCTTTGGCATGATGAGTTAGCTGTATGTTGCTGACGACAAGATGGCGACAGAAACGACGTTGGCAAAACCGCAGGAGGATGAATTTGAAGGGATAAAAAAACTCAATTAAAAAAAGGAAAAGATGACAAAAAGTAGTTGTGCTGCCGGGCAGAAAGTATCTTTGAGTCACATGTTCCCCAAATCTTTTGCTTCCCTGGGGTAGCGTCCTGTGTCTGAGCACATTCCTCGGTTAGTTCTTACAGTCAATCTTGTGGTTGTTGCAGATATTTGATGTGTTTGTTTGTTGTTTTTTATTTTCACTTTTTTCATCATGTATTAATCTTCCTATTCTTTCATTTGTGAGAGACTTGAATTAAATTATCAATGCAGGAGATCCATTAACATGTGCAAAATAGAAATAGAAGGGTTTTTCCTCAATTTCTTCCACAGGAATGAAAGATACATCTGGAGAGAGACAGAGAGAGAGAGAGAGAGAGAGAGAGAGATAACACACTGAATTAATTTCTGCAGTATATGTGCCCACACAGCAAGTGTAACACACACACACACACACACACACACACACACACCACACACGTCTATGTTGTGTTGAACCGCTGTCTCAGCATACAATCAATTTAAATATATTTGTGTCATTGTCAGCTCTCTCTCTCTCTCTGTGTGTCTGTGTGTGTGTTTATGTGTGTGTATGTGTGTGTGTCTGTGGCGGGGGGTTGGGAGACTGGATTTGACATTTGCGGTGTAGAAAATCCCATGTCAGGTGACATTTTGCTAAACCTGTTTCATTGACTTTACCAAATCATGCGATTCATGTATTAGGGACTGATGCACGCCATAGGCTGTGCTCAGAGCCATCTAATTAGGCACACCACCAATAGCAGTAACGCTGCAACCAGCCGCACCAATGTTGAGCTCCAGGTGCTCAAGGAATATACTAATAATAGTAGCAGAGTATTTACCTGTAGAAAGTCATTTAAGGTGTACATAGAAATGAAATGCATTTTAATTAGTCTGAATCCATAAAGCAGTTATCACATTCATTAGGGTTTATGAACTATACATAATCCCTTGTAATGATTGACATAAGTTGATATAATCATGAATAAATGGTCTACATACATATTTTTGAATGGTTATAGCTATATATGTCCATCATTATAAGGAATTATTTATACTTTATCAATGTGTTTGTAATGCTTTATAGATAAAGACTTTAAGTAACTAACCTGCTGCAGTGCTGTATTGTAAACATCTAATTCAGATGAAACTAAATGTTTCGAAATCAAAAACTGAAAGCCTTCCAGCAGCACTGTTTGCAGACACAAGCGTTAGCAATGAATGTCAGAAGATAACCTTATTCATACAGTCATCATCCTCTAAGGCATGCTGTTATCTTTGGGTACGTGTGTGTCCGTTATCTTTGGGAGAACACACACACACACACACACACACACACACACACACACACACACTTAGAAGCTGCTGAAGAGTAGAGGTCTCGCCTGCCAAGGTGGCGCTAATGGAAATGTCAATGACGGACTGTGAGCATTAGCACGAGGGAGACGTTGAAAAGTACTGGGCCTGACAAGTCATAATATTCTGGGTTTTTTTTTGCTGCGGACATGCTGATATGCAAAAGTGCAAGAGGGTTTCATTTTTTGCCAGTCGAATTGAATAGATGTACATTATAATTTAACAATGACTGAAGTGATTGCATTTGTATCCTTGGATTTGCATACAATCAAAAAAAATACACTTAGAAAAAATGAGTTTTACATGGAAACCTTTTTAAAGCAGCAAGTTATACTTTGTTAAACTTTAAGGCTGCAATATCAGTTTCACAGTAGCACTTTACTATTCCTGACAACACATCTAATGTGATCTTGAAGAGAAAAATTAGGTAGTTTAACACACTGCGTGTGTGTGTGTGTGTGTGTATGTATGTGTGTGTGTGTGTGTGTGTGTATTAATACACTGAGTGACTCACCTCAGTCTGATACAGCGTCTAGTGGCTTAGTTATAGAGAATGAGAAGTGCTGGAGTTGGAGCATGACATATTCAAGCTAATTTGCCTAAACTGACACTTCACACACACACACACACACACACACACACACACACACACACACACACACACACACAAAGGCACACAGCCTTTCTGGTTGGTATGTGACTTTGCCATTGTTACATTATCACAGTACTGATAAGCCAGCATAAGATGAGAGGCTCTTCAAAAGAGTATGTGAAGAATATGTTTGTGAGTGCCCGCCTGTGTGTGTGTGTGTGTGTGAGAGAGAGACTCACCACATGATAAACAGCAGGACAGAGACTAGAAGCAGGTATGATGATGAGTAACGGGTAGAGACTCCAGATCCAGCCAATCGGTGCTCAGTCTTGGCTGAGGGCGGGGCTGTCGAGGGGATGTATTCTGGAGGGAAAAACAAGTCAAATTACTGCAAATATTCAGCTCTCCAATTCTAAGCAAAACCGACTTTTTGTCACATCCATATCACCAATAAAATACCATGATATTAGTATGTGAAAGATTACATAAGAGTTGGGGTGGTGGTAGCGTAGCAGTTAAGAAAAAATGTGGGTTTGAATCCTGGCTGCCACTGTAGTGGACTGGTGTCTAAGATGCTCTGACCCTGAAGTAACTGACAGTTAAAAAGTGTAAAAAGTAAGAAAAGTGTCTGCTAAATGCATAAATGCGAATCATTTCAGCAACTGCTGTATTAAACTGAGGTGACATAAAAGTAAATATTTTCTCATGTTCTGTCATGATGTGGATTTGGCCCAGTACAGCGGATTCCTGGAGCTTGTTTATGAGCGGACTTCACAAAAGGGCATGTTTTTCTCGAGGCTGAGAAAAACATTCAGTTTCTTAGAGTAACTGAAATCTGCTGTGTTTTGAAAACACAGATTTTTCTATTTCTGCAAACGTATCCAAGGCTGGAAGAAAATGTCTGATTGTGGCTTATAACGCACCCATCCTGAATCAGATTGCATGTGTCAGGCATCAGATTCAAATCATAGGCTGTAGCACTGTGATCATGATTGTACGGCTTTGGAAACAGATTTTAGGTTAACATGCTTGTGTGTATCAGGCTTTGTGGCTCAGGGTAGGAGATGTTGTCTCAGTGCCCCGCTTACAAGCTGCTTTTTCTGTGTGCTTTCAATGCCACATTTCTTTATGTATGCGGCTGTGTGTGTTCCACGGTGTACGGGAAGCAAAATGCAGGAAGCATTCATGCCACATCCGTAGTCCTCAACACTGCTGTTCGTTAACACACACAGCACAAAGTCCAGGGGTTCTAACACAACAACACAACAGTATGACACTGGAGAGAGTTCTAACCCTCACTAGAACAGAATAGTATGGCTTTTGAGGGGGTTCTTACAGACATGAACAGAAGAGTGTGGCACTAGAGGGAGTTCTAACCCTCACTAGAACAAAACAGTATGGCGTTGAAGAAAGTTCTAACCCTCAGAATGTAACCCTAGGAGAGATCTTCCATCTCATCTCATATTATAGGATCTGTCTTGGCAACAACATGTGTGTGTGTGTGTGTTGTTTTCCTGAAAAATAAAATGAAAACAAAAGAGAGTGACTGGACATGGATCTAGCAAACACACACACACAAACGCACACACACAAACACAAACGCATGCACGTGCGCACACACACTCAGACATACACACACACACACACACACACACACACACACACACACACACACACAGACACACACACAAACACACACACACACAGTAAGAGTAATTGGTACTGAAGGAACTGGTACAAGGATCCAGCAAACTCATTTTCAGACGCAATTAGCTGGATCAGGGGCAGGTTCGATTTGGCGTTCTGTATTTGTTAAGCTCTGTCTTCCTCCATGTTAATAATATGCTTGTTTATGATGTCATTTGCGGAGGCAAGCCAGGTGTGAAATGACTTCTCAGTGACGCTTCCTCAAATCAGACAGGCCAGGTCTCATGCTGTGATGCCGAATACCAGCCAAACAAAACAGAGGAAAAAAGATGCAAACTAGATGAATAAATATTTACAAGAGTGACGTGACAAGGAAAACACAACACACACACACACACACACACACACACACACACACACACACTCACACACACTCACACATGCACGCACACAAACACACACACACACACACACAAGCTGTAATGGTGCTGACAAGGACAGCACATACACACACACACACACACAGGCACACACACACAATGTAACACAATAGTGATGATACTCAGAAGGACAGCGGATACACACACACACACACACACACCACACAAACTTTCCTCAGAGGGAGAACTTGCATAACGATCATGGGTGTACACACACACACACACACACACACACACACACACACACAAACGAACACATGCATACTATCAAACACACACTTATTATGTGAACACACACGAAGAGAGAGAGAGAGAGAGAGAGAGAGAGAGAAGCAAATCCTGAGAGAGTGTGATTCTGCTGACTTTCTGATTGCCGTTTCTAAGTATAGCCAGAATTAAATATGTGTGCCCTGTTGGACTGCAACCTGAAACCAGGCTCTGGACGGGACTGAGCCGCCCAGCCGACACAAGATATTACTTCAAATAACAGTCATCAAGATGGCCGGGCTATTTATAACGCTAACTTTGTGTGTGTGTGTGTGTGTGTGTGTGTGCCAATATGATTGAGGCTCTCAAATCTCCACAGCATCTTACATGCCAGTGGAGTAGGAAAAAATACAGACTGTGTGTGTGTGTGTGTGTGTGTGTGTGTGTGTGTGTGTGTGTGTGTGTGTGTGTGTGCACGAGGATAGGGGGTAGAGGGAATAAGAGAATCAGAATGGTCAACACTGTAGAGAATATAGTTTGCTTTTTGGTCAACTTCATATTCAGTCTTTAGTAAAGATGGCTAAAATTCACCACTGATGTTCAAACATCAGAAATCATTGTTTTTCCATGTAAACTAATGGTGCAGTTGCTACAAGTATATATACAATGTTACTTCTACAAATCATAAGTCCACTCGTATCAAGCACAAGCACAGACAACATCAACGTATGTGTGGGGGAGAGATAAGGACAAGGAACAGATGATTACATTTTGGTGGCGACCCGGAACACCGCGTGGAATTTGTGCTGCGTCCGTGACCCTGTATTGCCTTGGCGGAGATCTGCGGTCGCCGAGTGCTTTTCTAGTTTTCTAATAGTCTAACAAGGAATCATTGGTTGATTGAACATATATAATATGGAATATTAGATTCATCAGTATGCTGTCTTTAGCCAATGTAAATAGGTGCATTCTGTTGAGTTCACTTAGAATTTTAAGGCAACCAGGTTACTTATGTTGTCAAGTTTATACAGGTATTGTTTCTTTACAGTGAAGATGTAACAATTCTCAAATTGTGTGTGAAGAAAGGTGAGTGCTCCAAAGGCTGTATTTTACTCTATGTGGCACAGAGCTATTCCTTTTCCCATTGGAACAAAACGCAAGCATCATGCCTGTAGCTGTGGCATGACTCCGTGCTGATGTAGTACCTGCTCCAGCCACCAGGGGGCAATATGGGGTTGGGTTTCTCAGGCACCTGGTTAGAGAGAGACTCGGAAAGCTCTTGGTCTCTGTCTGAAGCTTTTGCAGCCAAAATAAAAAGCCAAATGTTATAGCCGGTGCTCTCCTGAAGCATCGCTTGGAGGCATAGATGTAGAATTGAAGATTGAGAAGGTAAAACGTGACTACGTCTCCAAGTGGACATGCTTGTTCCTCTGCTCTGATTGACAGATAGCCTGCTGAAGCCAGAGAGCTGCTCCCCAAACTCATGTTTTGGTTTTTTTTTGGTGTTTTTTTGCTTATTTGAATGTTTGTTTTGTTTGTTTGTTTGTTTGTAAACATCCCTACGGCCATCTGTATCATGTCTGGCTAACTGCACCTCTCAGGCAACAGGGCGGCAACGCATGTCAGTAAACCTCAGCCTTTTATCCAATCAGGGACCCAGAGGGGCTTAGTGTCTCAGCGGGATTGGCCCTCTTGGCTGTCAGTCAAACACCAGCCCTGCAGGTGATAAGCTGAGAGAGAGGCCGGGAGCCGGGAGAGGCACTAAGCTTCTCTGCCTTCATCAATAGCTCTGCATAGTACAGATTTGGTGCATTTACTTTTACATTTTAACGAATCATTTTTCATAAATCTCAATAAATTATGAATCATATAATGTCTAGTTAGTGCACTCAGTATTGTGCACAATACAAGTAATGTGAAGTTTTATGCTTCATATATGAAGAAAATGGATGATATTGAAGCGTTCTAGAAAAATCTATTGAGCATGCAGAGTGTGTTCAGTCTAGGCTGTGCCTAAACCTTTCTAATGTAAAAGGGGTTTGATGTGTATACACTTTCCACTGCTGTTGGACCTGTGACTTATTTGCTTCACTATTAATGCCTGGATCAGTTATATGTTATGTTATGTTATGTTATGTTATGTTATGTTATGTTATGTTATGTTATGTTATGTTATGTTAATGGCTTGCAATAATGTGATGTGTTTTTATGGTGTTGCAATGCAATGCAAGAAGCAGTTGTATTACAGTAAAAGGTGCATCATAGATGAGTGATGCTTATAGTTTATAGTTTATGTTTATAGTGATGTTTATAGTGTGTGAAAGGTTGAGTCTTTCAGACATCGTACCGCCGATGATGACCTCGGCCTCGGTGGTGGAGGTGATGGGCTTGGGCTCGTACATCCAGGGCGTGGCGTGGACGGCCACGCTCCAGTCGCTCCAGGTGCCAATCTCCATGTCCTTGGCTGCCAGCTGAATGATGTACTCCTTCCCGGCGTAGGCGTCCGTGATGGTGTGTCGGGTAGTCTCCGTCAGCTCCACCTGGAATCAATCACAACAAACAACCAATCATGAATATGGATCCAGTGGAGCTTGCACTGTAAAATACTGATGCAATAGCCCTCCCTCTCTCTCTCTCTCTCTCTCTCTCTCTCGCTCTCTCTCTCTCTCTCGCTCTCAAAACACACACGCTTCCTCTCACGCTTTCTATCTCTCTTTCCATTTATCTCCATTTATTCAGAGGCCAGACATGTAGCAATGGCAAGCTGAGATTTTCTTTTGGATACAATTTAATGTAGAAGCGCACAAATTTGTGTGTGTGTGTGTGTGTGTGTGTGCATGTGCATCTGTATGCATGCGTGCGTGTGTATGTGTGTTTGTGTGTGTGTGTGTGTGTGTGTGTGTGTGTAAGTGCACCACTGTACGCCATCAATCTGAGCACGTCAAATAGGGACGTTACAAACACAGACACGCATGAATAAGCCGAGGCATAAATCAGTCCTGAGACAAGCGGGGAGGTTCAAAAGCACAATGGCATTTATAAGTGTAGTCTACTCAAATGGAAGTCACCACATAGACCTGCTGCACCGTCTGAGTTCAAAACATCTTTAACCTTCAACGGGTTTGAAATATTTCTAAGGTCTAAAGAGCTGTCTAAGCAGAATGAACAAGGATACTATAACTCATATGGACAATGATGTTTTTACATGCCTCTGTTTAATGATTATAACAACAACAACAACAATAGCAACACTATTTACTACTACTACTCTTAATAATATAATAATAATAATAATAATAATAATAATAATAATAATGTATTTGTGATTATTATTTATGAGTACTATTTTTACATAAAATTTTTACTTTGTACATAGCCATATTTATCAAATATTCACATTTGTATTAGAAGCATGTCCAAATGTCCATAGTTTGGAAACTGCTTTGGGGGTCCCCAGTCCACTCTAAGAGAGCATGGGAAAAGTCTGTGGTCATTTTTCTCATGTCCACAGGGCCGACTGAGACAACCAGCTGAGTACCATGTGTGTCCATGTGTGTCCATGCGTGAGCCAGAGGAAAAGGGTGGAAGGGCACCTGGACACTTAGCAGGAGCACTGCTGCTGTTGCTGGGGTGTGTGTGTGTGTGTGTGTGTGTATGCGCATATGTGCAGTGTGAGTGTGTTTGTGTGTGTGTGTGTGTGTGCATGCGTATATGTGCAGTGTGAGTGTGTTTGTGTGTGTGTGTGTGTGTGTGTGTGTATGCGCATATGTGCAGTGTGAGTGTGTTTGTGTGTGTGTGTGCATGCGTATATGTGCAGTGTGAGTGTGTTTGTGTGTGTGTGTGTGTGTGTGTGTGTGTGTGTGTGTGTGTGTGTGTGTGCATATGTGCAGTGTGAGTGTGTTTGTGTGTGTGTGTGTGTGTGCATGCATGTGTGTGTGCATATGTGCAGTGTGAGTGTGTTTTTGTGTGTGTGTGT
>PYXC01001489.1:1445000-1447500 GCA_015244755.2 Tenualosa ilisha
TTTTCTGCTTCTGTCTGTCTTTGTCTGAGAAACTCATTACTCTCCGAGTGCCACACTCTCTCTCTCTCACACACACACACTCTTACTATCAGCAATTATGAGATATTCACTCTTTTCAATAGGCTCTCAATAAATAAATAATGCATAGTCGGCAGTGGACAGAGATGGACGCAGTGTGTGTGTGTGTGTGTGTGTGTGTAAGTGTGTGTGTGTGCGTGTAAGAGAGAGAGGCAGAGAGAGAGGGAGAGATAGTGTTTGAGAGGCACACCCTGGTCAGTAGAAGAAAGGCTCATTCTTCAAAGCCAAATGTGCCCATTCATGTTTGGACTCTTTTATTGTTTCCGACTCCAGTCATCATATTCTGTGCGTCCAGGAAGGACACTGCCACAAAGGAGCAGCTCATCCAGAGGGGTGATATTCATTTCAATCGGCTCCCATTCAGACACTCACACACACACACACACACACACACACACACACACTCCAATTCAGATGCTGCTTGGATGGATCAGGCTATGGGCTCCTCTGTGCTGCTGCTGGACAGACAGACCCGGTCCAGATCTGGCCCAGAGGATGCAGCCTTGGGGACTACGCTACATAAGGATGCAGCAGAGGATGCAGTCTAGGTGCAGGGGCTACACCAGAATACTTAAAAGAAAGCTGTCTTAATGTCTTGGCTATGCAAGTATACCAAAAGGATGCAGTCTTGATTTCTGGGCTACATAAGGACACATTAAAGGATGCAACCTTAATGTCTGGTCTACTTAAGTATACTTCAGAAGATGAACCCTTAATGTCTGAGCTACAGAAGGACATTTTAGAGGATGCAGTCTTAATGTCTGGGTTTCGTAAGGACATATTAAAGGATGCAGCCTCAATGTTTTGGGAACCCATGTATCCTTCAGGGATTTTGCCTTAACATCTTGGCTACATAAGTACACTTAAAAGGCTGCAGCTGCATAAGGTCATGGCAGAGGATGCAGTCTTAAAGCCTGAGCTGTAGAAGTATACTTGAAGGAGTGTGTCCTCTCTGAACAGCAAACCAGCTGCTAACATTAACTGAATGGTAAATGGACTGCATTTATATAGCGCTTTTCTACTCCTACGAGCACTCAAAGCGCTTTACACAGCGTGCCTCACGTTCACCCATTCACACACATGCATACACACACCAGTGGCGGAGGCTGCCATGCAAGGTGCCAACCTGCCACCGGGAGCAATTTGGGGTCCAGTATCTTGCTCAAGGACACTTCGATGGGGTCAGGCAGAACCTGCAACCCTTCGGTTTGCGGACAGCACCTCTGCCACCTGCGCCCCCACCGCAGGGGGCATCACAAAATGAAAATCGAAAGTGAGTTGCTGTGCCCCATTCAGACAGTGTTAGCTGCCAGTTCACTACTCTGTCTATGTTGAATCAAGTTTTTTTTTGTTCTTTTTCCTGCTGACAGCACGCAGTGACCTTGAGTAGCTGGGCTAAGGATTGATTCACACTGGACTTCTCCTTTAAAAGGTTGCAGCCTTAATGTCTGGGCTCCGTTAGAGCAAGCAGCGGATGCAGATCTGATGCCTGAGGTTCATACGGACACTTTAAAAGACGCAGCCTTGGTGTGTGACCAAGCCCCAGAGGACTCAGCTTATGCTTGAACAGGTCAGAGCGCTGGTGCATCTGTATGGATGCTCCCACTCCATATTCCAAGCCGCTCACGTCTACATTAAGGGGCTGATGAAAGAGCCCATTTTGGGCTATTGATTGTGCTTGAGGTCTTTAGCCCAGCAATGCCCTTCAGAGGCCCACACTGCACGAAAACACACACATTTGCCAAAGCAATGGGCCTATGGGGCTTCTTTTAGTTATTCTCTCTCTCTCTCTTTCTCTCTCTCTCTCCTGCTTCACTCTTCTCCTATCTTTCTCTCTCTCCTGCTCTCCTCTCATCTTGATACTCTGTCTTTACTCCTCTTTGTCACCTCTTCATTTCCTCTCTGCCTGCTTTCTGCCTCTTCTCTCCTTCTCTCCTAATCCCCTCTTTTCCTCCTCTCTCTTCCCTCTTTTCCTTCTCTATTTCTCCCTTTATCATTTGTTCTTCTCCTTTCCCCTTGCTGTCCTCTCCTCCCGTCTTTTCTCTCCTCCTTCAATTTCCTCCACTTCTATTGCTCTCTGTCTCTCTATCATCCTCTCCTTCTGCTTTTCCTCTTCTCTCATCCTCTGTTCCTTCCCTTCATCCCTCATTTTCTCCTCTTCTCTTCCTTTCCCCTCCTCTTCTCCCTTCCTGTATTCTCTCTCTCTCTCTCTCTCGCAGGTCTCTGCAGTGAGGGGCCTCTGATTGTGTGTTATCATCTCCCAGGATGTCTTTTATTCTGCCTGTCTACAGAGGCCATTACGAGAGCCCTACAAGCCCACAGCCGTATGCAGCGTAGCGCAGTAGAGGGGCTCGGCTGGAGGAGGGATTTGGGCATTCCACACAGATTACATACTGCATGGGTGTGTGTGGGGAGGAGTGTG
>PYXC01001489.1:1452500-1455000 GCA_015244755.2 Tenualosa ilisha
ACTGAGGGAAGATCTTATGAACAGCCTGACACTGAGGAAAGATCTTATGAACAGCCTGACACTGAGAAAAGATCTTATGAACAGCCTGACACTGAGGAAAGATCTTATGAACAGCCTGACACTGAGATTTTCTCCGGTGTGCTGCAGGTTTGGGCATTTCATTCCTTCTCCTGCACCATGTGCTGACAGCCTATCAGAGGTGAGACTTTTAGAGAGAGAGGGAGCAAAGGAGTGAGAGAGAAGGGAGCTGGAGCGATGGAAGGAGTGAGAGAGGAGAGATGAAGAGACGAAAGACTGATATATTTACTTAGGCACCTAAGATTAAGGGTTTGCCCACCATGCTTGGGCAATTTTAGAACTCGTCTAACAGCAGCAATACTTGCCAAGGGTTCAGGCAAGGTACAAACCACAAGACCAGCTACCTAGGAGCGTGTGAGTGTGTGTATGTGTGTGTGTGTCACTCACTCATCTTTGCATGCATTTGCGATTGTTTGTCTGTATGTGGGCATGCATGCAATTGTGTGTGTGTGTGTGTGTGTGTGTGTGTGTGTGTGTGTGTGTGTGTGTGTGTGTGTGACTGTATGTTTTCACTGTGTGCACGTTTGTCCTGGCACAGACTCTGAAGCCATTTGGCCAGTGCAGCATGAGAGTTATGATGATGATAAATGGGACTGAATCACATTGATTTGCATCACACATAATCAGAACTCTGCACTGATGATAGGGAAGCCATGGCATAATTACTGACTCTAGCTGGGGCATGCACAAGAATGTGTGGTTCTTATCGCAGGGAAAGCGGCTCTATGCACTATGTGTGTGTATGTGTGTGTGTGTGTGTGTGTGTGTATATGTTTATTCCATGCATGAGAATGTGTGGCTCTTATTGCAGCAAGAGCGGCTCTATGTGTTATGTGTGTGTGTGTGTGTGTGTGTGTGTGTGTGTTTGTGTTTGTGTGTGTGTGTATATATGTTTATTGCGTGCATGAGAATGTGTGGCTCTTATTGCAGCGAGAGCGGCTCTATGCGTTGTGTGTGTGTGTGTGTGTGTGTGTTTATTAGGTAAGGGTGAAGAGGACTGGAGGACGGACAGAATAACAATACAGACAGAGGAGAGAGAGAGAGAGGGAGGGAGATAGAAAAAGACTGAGTGAATAAGAAATTGAGTAAATCAAGGAGTGAGAGAGAGAAGACAATATGAAAAAGAGAATATTTGCCGAATTTGCATTTGGAAACTAGCTGTATCGTGTGTGTGTGTGTGTGTGTGTGTGTGTGTGTACTATATGTGTGCATATATGAACTTACATGAGCTGATGTCTGAATAGATAGTTGAACCCCCCCCCCCCCACCTTTAATTTGGCTTGCCACTCTAATGGTGCTGGGTGCAGCATGCAGGGAACTATTGATTAATCTAAGTGCTGCTAGGAGATGAGAGTAACTTTTGGCAGATGCACAAAAGCCCATTAAACACTGGGAGAGGGTGGAAATAGAGAGAGAGAGAGAGAGAGAGAGAGAGAGAGAGAGAGAGAGAGAGAATGAATGAACCAATAAGCAATGGTTAATGGCAAGGCTACAAAAATAAAGGAGAGGAGGAGGTCTGGCAGAGAGAGAAATGGAGAGAGTGGGGGGGCATGGATAGAGAGAAATGGAGAGAGTGAGGGGGGGCATAGATAGAGAGAGATGGAGAGAGTGGAGAGGAGAGGACCAGAGATAGAGAGAAATGGAGAGAGTGAGGGGGGGCATAGATAGAGAGAGATGGAGAGAGTGAAGAGGAGAGGACCAGAGAGAAGAGGCCTGGTGGAGAAAGAAGGATAGATAGATAGATAGATAGATAGATAGATAGATAGATAGATAGATAGATAGATAGATAGATAGATAGATAGATAGATAGAGGTCTGACACAGAGGAAAGAGAAAAGGAGAGAGAGGAGAGAGATATAAATATATAAATGGAGTGTGAGAGAGAGAGAGAGAGGGAGAGAGAGAGAGTGAGTGAGTGAGAGAGAGAGAGGAGAGAGAGAGAGAGAGAGAGAGAGAGAGAGAGAGAGAGAAAGGGAGAGAGAGAGAGAGAGCATACAGACCATACTGGTTAAGCTGAAGAGATGTTTCTTGCAGAGCATGGAGCATAAAGTGCAGCGTGTGTCCCAGGCAGTGCTTAGCCCCCATTAGCGCTAATGACCCTGACAGTGCAGGTCAGGGCACAGGTGTGTGTGTGTGTGTGTGTGTGTGTGTGTGTGTCTTTGTGTGCGTGCCGTCAGAGCACAGCACAGCTAAGTGTCGGGTTGCTGCAGGAACAACATGCCAGAAGTACTCGTGCTGCTGGGCTATTTACAGCATCGAGGGTCTACAAGGGGAAGCTTAGGGACAAACAAACAAATAGCCACACTTCAGATAGACAGTCAGTCAGGTCCCTCTCAGTCCAAGTCCTCAGCATTAGAGTGCAACTTAAAGGTTAAAAAAACCCTCTTCATAAATATGTGGAGGAATAAAGCAAGAACTAATTT
>PYXC01001489.1:1460000-1472500 GCA_015244755.2 Tenualosa ilisha
GACCATATTATCACACAGTGGAGGACATGTTGAGGTGATCTTGACTAAGGACCATATTATCACACAGTGGAGGACATGTTGAGGTGATCTTGACTAAGGACCATATTATCACACAGTGGAGGACATGTTGAGGTGATCTTGACTCTATGACAGATGCTGTCTGACTGTTATCTCTGGAGGTTTGGATCTCTTGCTTGCTGTAGCTATTGAGGTGGGGAAGCCTGAGCCCTTTGAGTGCAGAGACGAGAGGCAGTCTGAGGCAGGTCATCTAGACTCTTCTGAGGACGCGACTGCTGCTGCTGCTGCAGCACTGGGTGCTGGGACTGAGAGGATGAATTATATAGGAAGCAAGGGGAACAGGAGGGTGACGGGTGACCCTTGTTCCATTTCAACAGATTCCCCATTCCAAACCTCATCCCCCCGGGGCCCAGAGGGCATGCGACTCAGGGCCGCGTGTGGGCCAAGTGTGGTACGGGTGTGGCGCGGCGTCTACGAATGAGCTGCTATCTAAGGCTTCATTATCTCCTCTTTAACTTTAATGGACTTCAAATGAAACTCCGTTTCTGTCTATTTTCCCCCTCTGTTCATTTCTTATTTATTTCCTATTAGGGTCAAGGGAAGACTTAATAACACTGCGGCACGCAAAAATGTGGAGGGGGAAACATATATATACATATTTCAGTGGATTTCAGGGCAATGGAATCAGAAATGTGTGTTTGGCTGACATGATGGAAAAACACTGTTAACCCATCTGACGGATGTGAACATATTTCTCCACAGGAATGAGAATGTACTACAGCCAGTGGAATTTCATTATGTGTATATATGTGTGTGTGTGTGTGTGTGTGTGTGTCTGTGTGTATGTGTGTATGTGTGTGAGTGTCTGTGTATGTGTGTCTGTGTGGGTGTGTGTTTAGTGCATTAAAGTGCAAGTGCTCATGGGTTGTATGAGTGAAAGTGTACTTGCGTTTGTGCATGTGTGTGTGTGTGTGTGTATGTGTGCATGTGCGTGTGTGTGGTGTGTGTGTGTGTGTGTGTGTGTGTGATCAGCACACAGGCAGTGGGAGAAATGGTAAGGCTGGGTCTATTCATCGTGATCGCGGCAGCTGTGAGCTCAGGAAACGGCCTCGTCTCCCTGTCCCTTAGCGCGATGAATGGCTTCCTCCTACGCCCTCACCAATGCACTGCTCCGCATCATGGCCCTCTGCAGCTCACTGCACCCCACCACTGCTCAGGAACACACCAACGTCCAACACGCCACCTCAGGGCACTCCGACACACACACACACACACACACACACTCCTCTGAAAACACCATACACTGCTCCTACACACACACACACACACACATACTACTCTAAAAAATGCCACGCACACTGCTCCAAATACACACTGCATTCAACACACACTGCTTCACTCACACACACACACACACACACTGTAGGAGGTTGTACCATAAAGTACAACTGACCGCGCCACAACGATGGATGAAGCAGGGTGAAGTGTGTGTGTGTATGTGTGTCTGTGTGTGTGTGTGTGGGAGGGGGGATGTAGCAAATGGTACTGTCGTGGCAGAGTGATTGAAACCAGGGAAACATTTTCGCCGACTGAAACCCCAGTAAACAAAGCACTGAGCTTCATTAATAGCGTGTAACATAACACAACCAGGGAGTGGAGGGAGCAGGTGTGTGTGTGCATGTCCGAATGTACCTGTGTGTCTCTGTGTGTGTGTGTGTGAGTGTGTGTGTGTAGTGTGTAGTGAGGGAGGTGCAGTGGGGTGGGAGGCAGGACGCAGGTGAAGGTGGGGTCTGAGCTACAGTGCAGTGAGATCTGTACTGTAAGACCGGCTCGTATTTCAAAGTCTCCTCTTTGCTTTTTTCTTTTTCGCATTAAAACTCCATAAAGGTCAACTGATCTTGGATCAGCAGGTAAATAATGCCAAAGGGCACACTTAGCTTTTCTCTTCAGTTTCCTCACAATCTCCAGAGCACATTTCATTCAAACACCCTCCAAGCCAAAAGCACAGACTGCAGGTCAGACAAGGAGAGGAGTCTGTATTCATATGCGGCCCAATGCGTAGACATACTGAGTTAAACCAGGCTGCTTCAATACAAGCCAAACCTCTGGAAGCAGCATTTCTATGACTGATGGACAAGCTGAGAAACATCATCCATCCATACCTGTAGCCTGCTATCTAAGCACTACCTTCGGCAGTAGCTCAAACACACCAGGATTTCCTTATAAAAACACCTGCTTCAAATTCTATGGCTAGTTAAAGGAGAAGTCCGGAGAGATCTGGATTCAGATGGCTATTCATTCTCATTCTCATTCTTTTTCCTCTACACTCAGTGACATCAACAGCAGGGCTATAGACAGATTCACAACGGATTTCTTCTTTAAATAAAGGTTATATTGGTTATAGAGAAGAGTCCACACAGTAACCGTGGCCTTGTCAGTCGGAGTAGAGCAGAGCCATGTAATGCTTTGCCAACACTCATCTCTGTTCAGATGTACTTCCACAGAGCAGGCCTAGAGCCCAGCTGAGTCAGGAGGAGATCGATGCAAACCCACAGTATTGAGTTACCACGATTACGCCACGCCATCACAGCAGTTTGTCATGCTGGCCTTTGGTGTTTCATGTTTGAATACGAGGCTGGTAAAAGATCAAGGTCTAGTGTTTGGCATAATGCATCTCCCACCTGTAGCCGTGCAGAGGAGGGGAGGAAGTGAATCACCACTCAAGGCTGTGAGATTTCAGTCCGAGCGAGAGAATAAATGGATTGTATGTCAGAATAGCCCCCTTTCTTTGTCAGCTCTCATATCAAACCTGCAGGAATTACAGATCTGTGCTCAAACTGATTTCTAAAATAAACAGAAGAAAAAGAAAAGGAGAGAAACCACGTTTCTATTTTATTTCTGTTGATGTGAGTCAACAGGGATTTTCCTTGACTGCTTTGATTCTCTGGCATTATCAGCGTGTTCCTATTGTGTCCTACACTGTATGCAACTTCCTCATCTGTAACACATGTGACGCTGGGGAGAGAAAAACAGAAGTGATGGAGAGAAAGAGAGGGATTGAAAGGAGAAAGAGAGGGATTGAAAGAAGAAGAGTGTCTGACTTACGTGTTGCCAGTCGTCCCGGATGAGGGGCCGGTAGCGCAGGAAATACTTCAAGGGGAAGTTATCCACATCGGGCCAGGTGGACGGGTTGTTCCAGGTGACCTCCAGACGCTGGACCCGGTTGGGTATTGGGGTGACCACCACCTTCTCTGGGGGGTCAGGTTTCACTGAGGGAAGCAGAGATAGACAGAGACAGAGAGAGAGAGAGAGAGAGAGAGAGAGAGAGAGCAAAAGAGAGAGAGAGAGAGAGAGGGAGAGAGAGATGATGGTGAGTTTCAGACAAAGCAGTTTGGGGTCAAGCAGCATATGGAACAATAGGGCAATAGGGTTGTGCCAGGAACAGACAGAGAGAGAGAGAAGAAAAGAAAAGAAAAGAAAAGAAAAGAAGGGAGGGGGTGAATGAGTGAATGAATGAGATTTGTTTTGGGCTTTGTTGAGGGGATCAAATGTAATCCCATCCTCCAGCGTTGCATTCCTGGCTGACACTGGGGTCTGTGAGAGCCAGTGAGAGTCCCAGAAAGGCATCACCACACAGACAAATCCCTCCCTTTCTCCCGCATCAGGCCTCTGTGCCATCTTGGCCCGAGCGCTAATCGCCGGAGCATGCCACCATTTCTTACTCTTGACTGCTCTAATCAGGAACAACAGCTCGGACTTGTTCCAAATGGGGCCGGCAACAACACACCACTGAGTTTCCTGTCCTAGGTTTCGCTCTCTCATTCTCAACACACACACACACACACACACACACACACACTACACTGGGCCACAAAGCAGTCTGGAATGAACTGGTCAATAATAGTTACAGTAAAAATAGCAGCAAGGTTAAAAAGGTAATACATTTGGCACCATTAAATAATAATCTTTAATGTGACTGTATTGCATAAATGGTGTTAGAATACTGTTATAAATAGCATTAAAGAAAGTTTTAATTAAAATAAAAGCTAATGAATGATCCAGTGCATAGCCCAGGGCATGGCTGGACAAGAAGTCTTCTCTGCTCAGACACTCCTGAAGATGGCACTCACTCACACACACACACACACACACACACACACACACACACACACACACACACTATATACACACAAATTCACATACACATAAACACCCATAAACAAACAAACAGACACACAAGCACCCCTCAACACACACACACCTTTTCACAAGAGCACTAAGAGATTTCTTACACTTCTAACACTTTAGTGTTGGGAAATGTCTTATCTGTTATGCATTTCCTCTTTGCCGTGGGATAACGAGAAATATACTCTCAGTTCCTCTGTATGTTTAGTATATGTGGAGAAACCGACAATAAAGCTGACTTGACTTGACTTGACTTGACTTCTAGGAGCGCTCACCTCATTTTCAGCATTTTGACTGTTCCTATAGGGACCCCAGGGCCAGATAGACCCTGCACTCTGAGCCTGGCATGGACCCTGCACTCTGAGCCTGGCATGGACCCTGCACTCTGAGCCTGGCATGGACCCTGCACTACGAGCCTGGCATGGACCCTGCACTACGAGCCTTGGGTCGGTGTGGCATGGAGATATTTCAGGCAGGATGATTTACTGTTACTTCTTTTCCTCACCCATCTAAGAATGTGCCACTATGACTAACATCACTGATTTTTATGCGTCATCATTTTACAGAGCTAATGCACGAACAACAGAACCACACAACTCCTCTGTCATCGGCTCAAAGGCACTATCTCAAAACATGAACTCAATCATCGCCAAAAGAAGAAGCCTTTCACTTTGTTTGAGAAATATTCACTGTTGCTTGTGACACATACTTGGATGAATAGATGAAGTGAGGGAGAAAATGTTTAACTTAGTCAGGCCAGAAAGAACAAGGTACCCAAACAAGGAGCCCATAGACGCGTGCTCAGCCAAAACCTCCGAAACACTCCGAAACATTAACTTCACTCAAGTAGAACCACATTTCATAACACACTTCATAAAAGGCCCTTTTTTCCTCCAACGATTCCTTATATGGATCATTTCACTCGAAACGACACTAGCTATTGTTGCATTGCTGCGGTATTCCATCAAACTGTAGGCTCCAATGCAAACGACTGTTAGAAGCTGAGATTCTAGAACTGCATCCAATTTTGACTTCCGAGCAGAGGCCCATCCATCTGCATTAACATTAGCACTATCGCTCACACTCACAAATATTCCTACAGTTAATCCGCTAATCCCCCTAGCATTAGCATTTTGATTACTAGCGACCTCGTATGTAGCCATGCATGTAAACACTTCATTTAGTTGCTGTGAAGCACGGCCCAAGCACTTCTCCCCTCTCAGAGGTGCACACACACACACACACACACACACAAACACACACACACAAACACACACACACACACACACACACACACACACACACACACACACAGTCACTTACACAAACACATGCACACACACACATACACACACACACACGCACATGCACACACAAACACATACACACACACACACACACACACACACACATATATACACTCACTTACACAAACACACGTGCGCACACACACACACACAAACACAGACAACACAAACACACACACAGACACATACAGTCACTTACACAAACACACGCACGCGCACACAAACACACACACACACACACACACACACATCCAAACACAAAGTAGGCTTGGCTACAAACAGCCATGTAAAAGTTATAAAATTCGAGCTGCCATATTACCCTACCCTATGCCTATTATGTGAAGTGAGTGGGGTGGGTGTTTTGTACATTCTACCCATGGGAGGAAGTAATACCACTGCCAGCCAGCCATGGGAGGAAGTAATACCACTGCCAGCTACCCATGGGAGGAAGTAATACCACTGCCAGCCAGCCATGGGAGGAAGTCCTCCTGCAATCTGACAATATTCCGCCATATATGTATGTGGGCAACACCATGCAAAACCATCACGTCCATAACACCAACACACTGCCATGTGCGTGTGGTACCATCACGTCCATAACACCAACACACGGCCATGTGGTGGTGGCACTATCACGTCCATAACACCAACACACTGCCATATGGCGGTGCCACTATCACGTCCATAACACCAACACACTGCCATGTGGCGGTGGTAGCGTAGTGGTTAAGGAACCTGGCTAGCGCGCTAGTATCCTGACAAGTTGTTGGTTCGAATCCCAGCTGCCACCGCTGTGTCCTTGAGCAAGGCATTTAACCCTAAGCTGCTCTAGGGGAGACTGGCCCTGAACAATTTCTAGTTGACAAAATGTAAGTTGCTTTGGATAAAAGCGTCTGCTAAATGAATAAATGTGATGCCAATCTCATGGTATGATGTGAATGATGATTACATACAATTGGAGCATTAACTCTTCTTCTTGTAGAACAAATTTTATGAACCTTTTCACATCATTAGTATCACATAAATACCACGGCATTTTGTTGGTCTTATAGACATCGTTGTAAACAGTTTGCATGGAATTGCCCATAAATGAAATATATGCCAAAATACTGCCTTTGAAACGCTGCCTTCATCAGCCCTTCCCCAGCCCTGCTCACAATCAGGCAGCTCATTTCTCACATTGCTTCAGGTATTGTAGGCTTGGGGGCCTTTGTTCACGGGCAGTAGTGAGTCATAGGGCTGGGAGGAACACTCACTGTGTGTGTGTGTGTGTGTGTGTGTGTGATGTGAGTGGAGAGAGACATGAGAGAGAGAGATTTCTTCAGTGACTGATATTGATTCGAGCATAGGAGAACATGCTACTTTGAGGAATGAAGGAAACACATCGATGTTGGAAACACATCGATGTTGGTTTCAAAAGAGCACTAACTATATGTCAATGCAAGGCATTCGAAAGAAATAACACATTTATTTTCTAAAGGTATAAGGTTTTAGGCCGAGAGCACACTTAGCCGGCAGTGGGATGTCTGAGAACATCTGGCTGGTTGATGATGCTACACTCTGTGTGCTGATTGGACCGTTAACTGTACCAGCAACACACATGATAGGCCTTTATAGGCTTGGATACTGGAGCTCGGATCCGGTCTTTAAGTCATGATGTAATAATAGGCCGAAATTCTGTTTCTGGGTCCAACTGGGTCCAGGGTGGCCTTTCACTCCTTCACTTTTAATAGGACACAGCGCTGTGTTTCACACTGTTCAAAGTAGGCAGCACCAAACAATGTGTTTTTAATGTTTTCCTTGTGGAGAGAAGATAAGGTTTGCATTTGATAAGGTAGGTTGGAATACTTAATGGTTTAAGAGAAATAAAACAACTATGTAATTAGCTGTATTGGGAGCAGTAATGTAAAGTTGTTAAGTTATGATTGAATCTTTACAGCACAGGCAAACCTATGTGCGGAGGGTTTCTTGATATAAGCAATCTGACGACCAAAACATGACTGCATGAAAACCCCCAGAAAACAAACACTGGCCTGCTGCTGTCACTAGGGAGCTAGTTAGCATTGTGGCACAGGTGTGGCATGCAGATCATCTGATGACAGCCAAATTAATGAACTCACCTAACATCTCAGTTTCCATCTGTCATGTGTAGATAGATCACTCATGTATTGCTGAGTTTAGCCATCAACCTACACTTATCACTCAGTTAGATTTTAACATTTGGTTTCCACTCTTCTAGACAGGAGATGATGGTGAAAATGTTCAAAGGTAGTGCCATGTTTGCACAATGGACTTTTTTTTTCATTGAAAGTGTCTTTGGACCCAGGAACATCAGAACATCAGGAACAAAGACCGGATAGGCTCTTTAGCGTGCCTTCAAGTCGCTTAGACACACATTATTACATCATCAGACAGTTTCCTGAGGAGATACAATCCTGATAGTTCCCCTTGATGACTGAATCACCTGTTTCTCACCTTCAAAGCCTCCTAGGATGCATGACAGCAAGTATCAGTTTTCGTGGCCATGAATGAGTGCTCAGTATCTGGACAGCATCTTTAATGACAGCTTGTTCGTGCTTGGGACCTGATGTGTGTGTGAGTGGTTCCATGTGTGTGAATGTTTAGTAAGACAGGCATCGGGAGGGCAAGCATACCTATAGTAGACTCCTCGAAGGAGATGACTGTGTAGCTGCTGCCCAAGGCATTTATGGCAGTCACGTTGACTCGGTACTTGACGGATGAGAAGAGCTCTGGGAACCTCACGTGGCATCGGTTTTTGTGGACAGGGTCTTTCTTGACCTCTAAGACACGCTGGTTGTGTCTGAAGGGAAGGAAGAAGAGAGCAGGGTAAGAGGAGAGAAGTGTGTGTGAGTGTGAGTGTATGTGTGTGAGAGAGAGAGAGAGAGAGTGTGTGTGAGGAGAGTGGAAGAGAAGAAAGACATTGCAAAAATAGCTAAAAGGAGAAAAAAGGTAATTCCAGAACTTTCTGCATGGGTGTATGTCACCACAATCAGCTTTTCTACTGTAGTACCTCCACCTCTCTACGTCTACGCCCTTTTTTCTCTTTTCTTTTTTTGTCTCTACTCTTTCTCCTAGTGCGGAACCAGCACCAGGAATAGCTGTGGATCTGCTGAGACGGGCCGAGGCCCCCTGAGGAGGGATCCATCTGGGCCAGGGAGACGAGAGGAGAGGAGAGGAGAGGCTGGCTGGCCGGCGGGCTGGCCTACCTTAGCGAGAGCCCCCTCCTTAGACAGACAAGCCTGCAGAGCCAGAGGGCAGATGCTCAGCGTTCTCTCCTTAAGCATCCGCTGCAGATGGGCCCGCAACGAGAAGACCACATTTCATTTCTGCTATCATTGCCACTGACCTTAACTGAAGTGAGTTCACTAAAACATGCGCATGCACACACACACACACACACACACACACACACACACACACACACACACGCACACACACACATCACGGAGCCGGCAGTTTCGGACTGTTAACATTTTATGGAGGCTACAGCCCAGCGTAATGATCCGGTGTCACTTAGCATACCAGAGCTAATGCGTCATTAATGTGGTCTTATATGTGCACTAATAGCAGGCTAACAAGGGCCACTGATATTTCATTAAAAGCTCATTTTTTGCTATGTCTATTTTAGAGCAGTTCTAAGGGTGTCGGGGTGAACTCTTTTGAAATAATTATTATTTAAATGTGACATGTTGGTGATAGAAGATTAATGAGGAGCCACCTGCTGTGAAATTGCTTGCTGACATTTGTGATCTTTGTCATTTTTTAAACACCTCATAAAAAAAGGGGAGGATGAAGGAGAAAAAATGGAGAAGTCTGGCGGTTCAGACTGACAGCTGTGTTATTCCTGAGAGCCTGGCGACAGACACAGACCTGCTCGAGAGAGAGAGAGAGAGAGAGAGAGAGAGAGAGTGATAGATACATATAACATATAGATGGAGAGAGAGAGAGAGGAAGATGGACAGAATTGAATAAAAGCTAGACAACACTGAAGGATACAAAAGAATCAAAGAAAGAGCAATTGAGGTAGAGAAGAAAGAAAAACAAGAGACAGAGAGAGATAGAGAGAGAGAGAGAGAGAGAGAGAGGAAGAGGAGAGCGAAAGTGAGTTGTAGTCTGTAGCCTCAGGGGCATTCTCTTAGAGAGCCAGTTATTTAGCTAAGACTACTCGTCTCACAGACAGACAGACAGACAGGCCGACAGACAGACAGAAAGGTCTGAATGGGACTGATAAGACAGAGGCCAGACAGAGAGACAGATCTAATCAGGACTAGGATGACAGACAGAAAGACAGACATGTCTATGAGGATGGGGCAGACACACAGACAGGTCTAATCAGGAAAGGGCAGAGAGACAGACAGACAGGTCTTTGGGGATGAGGCAGACAGTGTACAGTTCCACACCCCACTGATGCCCTGTCTCTACCCATCACTGCCCAAACCCCCTCCTCCTGTCAATAAATGAACATGTAACCCCTCAGAGAGAGGAGAGAGTGAGGTGTGTGTGTGTGTGTCAAGAAATTGAAAAAGAGGGGTGTACATGGGGGAAAGACACAGAGAAATAGAGAACAGACTCAAGGGAGAGGAGGAGGAGGAAGTAAGTCGGAGGAGAGAGAAGAAGTGAGAAACTAAGAGAAGAGACAGAATGACAGACCAGAGTGAAGCAGAGAGAAGGATGAGAAGAGAGAGATTAAAACAGAGAGGAGAAGAGGAGAGACAGAGTGAGGCAGAGAGGAAAAGAGGAGAGATAGAGTGAAGCAGAGAGGAGAAGAGGAAAGATAGAGTGAAGCAGAGAGGAGAGAGTCCAGCGCTAAGGATGGGGATTTCAGAAGAGAAACAATCAGAACACAAATGTAGAATCATAGATGTAGATAGATAGATAGATAGATATAGATAGATAGATAGATAGACAGGCACAGATAGGTAGATAGACAGACAAACAGACAGACAGACAGACCGATAGATAGATAGATAGGCACAGACAGATAGACAGATAGAAAATTAAAGTTTGGTGATGAAGAAGAAGGAAAGAGAAGAGGCTGACGAAGGCTAAGGAGTGTTTGTCTCTTACTCCACAGTCACTTCAAACTCCGTGGGGACGGCAGGGG
The DNA here is from genome assembly GCA_015244755.2 of Tenualosa ilisha. Classification (NCBI taxonomy): domain Eukaryota; kingdom Metazoa; phylum Chordata; class Actinopteri; order Clupeiformes; family Clupeidae; genus Tenualosa; species Tenualosa ilisha. Next base: position 1,470,636 of record PYXC01001489.1, read on the forward strand.
GCGGCTGGAGATGCCAGGTGCAGTAGAAGCCCTTGGGGTACGTGTTGGACCGGCACAGAACCACCGGCCGGGTCGGAGGATCTGCAGAGAGAGAGAGAGAGGTATGGTGAGTACAGGGATACAGGAGGGAAAAGACGGAGAGAGGGGGGAGGGAGGGAGACAGGGAAAGAGCGAGAGAGAGGAAGAGAAGAGTTGAGAGGTGGGAACAGATGGATTCAGAGAGGGAGAGAGATAGAGGAAGAGAGAGGAGAGGAAGAGAAGGAGAGGAAAGAAAGAGAGAGAGAGGAAGAGAAGAGTTGAGAGGTGGGGAACAGATGGATTCAGAGAGGGAGAGAGATAGAGAAATAGAGGAAGAAATAGAGAGAGAGAGAGATAGAGAGAGGAAGAGAAGGGATGAGAGGCAGGGAACAGGGGGATTCCGAGTAGAAAGAGAAGTGTAGTGAAAGAGAGAGTGGTGGGAGTGAAAAGAAAAACAGCGGAGGAATGCTGCGAGTGTGTGATGGCAGCATGAGCTCAGAGATGTGTCCATGCGGCGTGGCCTGTCTTTGCTGTGGGTTTGAATTGGCGGAGCCTTTTCAGACGCTGCTGCACTAGTTGAGCGTGTCTTCCTTATTGTGTGTGTGTGTGTGTGTGTGTGTGTGTGTGTTGGGGGTGCAGTGCTGCCCTCCTCTCCCATTAGGGGCCTTTCTTACAGACCCACTGGACCATGCCCTCTGCTGCCAAAATTGAAACTGATGACTTAGACCCGTTGCCTGGGAGATCCATAATATTACACTCTTTTCCACCAGACACAGCATTCACACACACACGCACACACACACACACACACACACACACACACACACCCCTCGCCCTGTCTCTCTTTCTTTTTCTCTGTCACACAATCTCTCTCTTGGGCGTCTCTTTTTCCTTTCGTCTCTCATTTCCACCTCTCCCATTTTCTCTCTTTCTTCTCTCTCTGCCCCCTCTTTACCTCCCTCTCTCCTTCTCTTCATCCCTCTTTTCTCTGTACAGCACCGAATGAAATGCTAGGCAGCTTAACCGGTCATGACTGCCAAGTCCTCCTCCTCCTGCTCCTCCTCCTCCTCCTCCTCCTGCCCCTACTCCTCCTCCTCCTCCTCCTCCTCCTCCTGCCCCTACTCTTCCTCCTCCTGCCCCTACTCCTCCTCCTCCTCCCCTCCTCCTCCTCCTCCTGCCCTCTCCTCCTCCTCCTCCTCCTCCTCCTGCCCCTACTCCTCCTCCTCCTGCTCCTGCTCCTCCTCCCTGCTTGACACACTGGCGTTTGTGGCAGAAACAAAGCCTCCTCTAAGGCCTGATTACACTAAACACTACATTAAACCCCTGCTCTGCCCCACCAACACACACACACATACACACACAGAAACTGGGGTTTGGGGGACTATGGGGGCCAGGCTGTATGTGTGTGTGTGTGTGTGTGTGTGAGGAGGAGGAGGAGAAAAAAAAGAGAGCAGAAAAAAGTGTTTTTAGCCTCAGTGTCATGGTGATCAAAGAACATGACATTTGAGCCAATGAGTGAAGCCAGGAGCACAGGTGCACCACCCAATGACACACACACACAGACACACACACACACACACACAGAGAGAGAGCAAAAAGATACCTTATTGAAAGTGCTAGGTGCAGTTCCCTGCTGTTTGTCTTGCTGTAGCTAACTGAGAGAGATTAGCCAAAGAAGGGAAGTGACATCCCAGCAGCTTTTCATTCCGCCTGGCTGTTTCATTAATCTAATTAACCTCTCCTAACGTCGCCATCAACACGTTAGCAAGAACAATTTTCATTAACATCCAGGCATCTTAATTATCATCTGCAATCAGAAAGGTGAGGCTAATTGCGCTTAATCAATC
>PYXC01001489.1:1482500-1515000 GCA_015244755.2 Tenualosa ilisha
TATGTTGTACTGGTGGTTGTACTGGTGTTGGTTGTGTATGTTGGTACTGGTGGTGTTGTACTGGTGTTGGTTGTGTATGTTGGTTGTGGTGGTGTTGTATTGGTGTTGAGTTGGTGGTGTATGTTGGTACTGGTGGTGTTGTACTGGTGTTGGTTGTGTATGTTGGTAGAGGAGGTGATGGTTGCATTGCTATTTGGTTTCATGTTGGTGGTGTTGAGGCTGTGGCAGAGAGAAGGAAGCAGTGGCACAGGTGGTAGTTTGGGAAAAGATCAACATTAAGGAGCGGCAGTGGTGGTGGTGGTGGTGGTGGTTTAGGAAAAGATTTAATATTAGCGAGCAGCTGGCGGTGATGGTAGTTTGGGAAAAGCCCTGATATTAGTGAGTAACATGTGATGGTGGTAGTTATTTGGGAAAAGTTTTAATATTAGCTAGTGGCAATGGTGGTAGTTTGGGAAAAGATTTACTATTAACGAGCGGCAGTGGCGGTGGTGGTATTTTGGGAAAAGCCCTGATATTAGTGAGCGGCGGTGGTGGTGGTAGTTTAGAGAAACTTTTAATATTAGTGAGTGTCAGTGTGGGGGTAAATAGTGGCTATTGTGCTGTGTGCCGCTCCCCTGTCATTCCACAGTCATGCTAATCAACACTAATCTGATCGGGGTGGGGGGGGGTGGGGGGGGCTTCTCATCGCACCCCCGCCTGGGCCTCCTCTTCGCACCCCTCGTCTCTGTTCCCGCACATTCCTACACACACACACACACACACCCTAACCCTTACCCTCCTGTCAGAAAGGAGCAGTGGAGGCATTACATGCCTGTTTGTTCCTGCTGTGCCCCCCCCCCCCCATCCATCTCTCAGCTATTAGTATGGAGGATGAGAGTCATGGGTGTGAGGGGGGATGGGGAGTGTGGTCAGATCACTAAGGCCCTGTCCCATTTCTTCCACTTTAATTCATTTTTTGGCCCTTGCACTCAATTTTTTGCACATTCACGTGTAAGGGTAGGGTGTCCCAACACTTTTTTTGAGACCAAGGCAAAGTGCTTTTCAGCACTTAAAACTACCCCTTAAAGCGGAGGGAGGTCAGGTGCAGGCTTCAAACGAAGTGTAGGGATGACTACCCAGGATACCTTGTGAATTTACACAGTGAGAGTCCAGAAGACAGTTGTAGAAAGATGATGGCCAGCTCAGGGGAAGATCACACACAATGGAATTAGGCGTGCAAATTTCAAAATATGTTGGGGACGGCACTGATGCAAATGTCAAGAAATTATGTTGAGTCTGAACATAAACGTTAGAATATCGTTCAGGATAGAAATATATCTGCTAAGAGGCTGTTTTGGAAGGCCAAGAAATAGATAGGCCTAACATAGGTAGAGAGGTCAGAGAATATTTTATTTCAATAATAAATGAGCTGCCTATATGCCTGTGTTTACATGAACAAAATGATCTTGGTTATGGGGCTTCTGACATCAATCTTTTTCAGAATGTGCCATTTACGGACACTGAGAAGTGTGATTAATCCTGTGGGCATAAGCTGGCATTTTCAGAGTGACATATACAGACTGAACAGAGTGAAATATACTATTGGTGGCCCACGTCATCTGTGTGTGCTACACAGGTGAAAATGCGAGCTACACAAATTTGAATGAAGTGATGTCCCATTTCATAGGTATACATTTCTAGCCTTAGAACTTCTGACTTCTCACTTCATCATCGAGGGGTATCTTCTTTTAGAGGGCGCTCAATATCAAGTGCTAATGTTAAGGGAGATGAAATAGAGTCTCTCTTCTTCTTCTTCCCTGCTGATCCTCCTCTCTCAGGAGCCCCTGTTGTTGCTGAGGGAGGCAGAACTCTTGGCCCCTGGCTGCTCGCACAAAGCAAAGCATCTCACCACAACACTCACAACACTCCCAAACTGGTTCTTTATGTGAGAGAGGGGACAGAAAGACATAATCTTTATCATATACTCACACACACACACACACACACACACACACACACACACACACGCAAACAGCTTCATTCTCCTTCTCTGGCTTACATAAAGAGGAAAGACAAAAGATGAAGGGATAGAGAGAGGATAAGGGAGAGAGAAAGACTGTAAGATGCATGCAGTGAGAGAAAGGAAGCACAGGCAGGCAATAAAAGAGAGTTTAAGTGAGAGGGAGAGAGCGATAGAGAGAGGGAGGGAAAGAAAGAGACGGCAGCGAGCCCCTGGCACAACAAGAGTGTGAAATGGGAGGGCTCCCTGGGCGGGCGGCATCAGACGGCGCCGACGGCGTTAAGGAGCTGGTGTCAGCGACAGCTACGCCGTTTCAGTCCCGCGCGGTGGCATCCAGCAGAGGGGAGAAGAGGGGAGAGGAAGGGAGAGGAGGGGGATGCGGTGTCAGGGCCTCCGCTCCCTCCCTGGGCCAGCGCCTTGCCTAATTGAGCTGAAAATTGAAAGGCCAAGCCAGCCTAAACCCAAAGCAGGTCTATCAACCAGCAGCAAGGGACAGAGAGCGAGAGAGAGAGAGAGAGAGAAAGAGATAGACGGGGGGGGGGGTTAGATAGATAGAGAGAATAAGCTGAAAAGAAAGAGTGGTAGAGAAAAAGAACTCGGAGGAGACTTGGGAGAAGAAGGGCTTAAGATGGCAAGAATAATCCAGTCAGAGGGAGCTGAAGTCGAGAAGAATTTCGCCCAGTCTGGGTTTGAGCACAAATTCATGCAAATCTTGGATTGTTTTCATGGACGTTTGGGCAGCCAGTGGAAAAGCGTCTAATGGAGGCGGCTGGCCTGTGATGGTCACGGCGATGGTGACCCCTCTAATTACCGCTCCGAACCTGTCACCTAAATAATGTCAGCCGCCTGGGTAATTACCTGAGGTTTGTTGACAGTTCACCTGCTGTCAAGCCATTTAATTTTCCTCCCTCTTCAAGAGAGCAATTACGCTCTTAGCAACCCCCCCCCCCCCCCACCAACACACACACACACACAGCCTCTACTTCACTTATGTGAGTGACTGGTAAAGTTCAGAGCATAAATCAAACGACTGAGGCGTCATGCAGGAGTCGCTCAGAGAGATGTCACCCTGTCACACTAGAAGAGCAGGTGTGTGTGTGTGTGTGTGTGTAAGTGAATGTTGGGGGTGAGACAGGGGCTGCAGGTGGTCCTCTCTCTCCCTACTCACCCCCCATCCGCCCCAGGCAGAGACAGACAGAATGAAAAGAAGAGAAACACAAAGTAAGAGAGAGAGAAAAGCGAGAGAGAGAGAGAGAGAGACTGAAGAGGGACAGGGAAAGTAGAATAAAGAGAGAGAAAGAGAGAGAGGCTGATGACAGAGACAGAGAGGGAGAGAGAAAGTAAGAGAGAGGGAGAGAAAAAGAGAAAGGGAAGAAGAGAGAGAGGCTGATGACAAAGAGACAGAGGGAGAGAGACAAAGAGAAATAAAGGGTTGATGCGAGGGAGAGGGAGAAAGAAAGATAAAGAGAAAGAGAGAAAGGCTGACGAGAGAAAGTTGTGCTCAACAAGGTGATGGCTGCCACACACAGAGTCTGACAGCATCATTTATCAGCCATGGGATAGGGACTCTTCCTCTGGGAATGGAATGTCTTGGGCCGGACAGCCATTCAATGGGCCTCCGCCACACACACACACACACACACACACACACACACACACACACACACACACACACACACACACACACACACACACACACACACAGCTCTTGCATGATAAGGCTACAATTCCTTTTGTAGTTTTCATTTGAAAGGGCCAGTCTGACGGCTCAGTTTGCTCAAAGGACTCGTGAAGGCCATTTCTGCTCCTGGGAAAGTACCTCGGCGGTGTGGCGGTTAAAGGACACATTAACCAACCGCCGCTATGACAAACGAGCAGCCAATGAAGGCTTTGTCTGGCGCTGGGCTCCATGTCGCTGGGCTGTATTTAGGTAGGCTGACACAGGACAAGGAAACAGAAAGGGCTTTTTATTTCACTTGTTTCTACCTTTCATTTTCTGTCCGCAGAATATTTATCCTGGATGAATTACCATACGTCTACCTTTCTTACTCCGTCCACATAATATTTATCCTGGATGGGATTACTACACAAATATCAGACATGTTCACATTTCTCACATGGTGGCAGAGATATACCCATAGGACAAGGGCTCTGGATATGAGAAGGTTTGAGCTTAAAGTCCAGACTCCCGGCCAAATTGCTCCTTAGCCCGTAATGAGATATCAGGGCCTTTTGCGCGGAGGAATGCATTCAGACCAAGTGAAAATTAGTCACAGTTCAACAGATGTCTGTAATTTTTTTGTCGCAGGAAGGAGATAACGTTAAATGGAGGCTTTAGACGGTATTCAACTCCAACACAAACATTCAATTTCCAAAATCCCCTTTTGGAATAGGAGTGAGTTCTTAGCAGGGCCAGGGCAGCCCAGGCTGCTCGGTTAAGCCAGCATTGTTCCCAGTGACAAAACAAACACTTAGCTCCAAGAAGCTGGATGTTGGGAATGTATTTAAATGTTGCTCTGGGTCTCTCACTCAAAGAAAGAAAGAATTCCATTGATTCGGCTAGCCATGAAGGGACTTCACAGACTTCCCTGACCCCCCCCTCCCCTCCCGCCCGCACCCCCACTCTCTCTCTCTTACACACACACACACACACACACACACACACACACACACACCACCCCCTGTGCTTCCCATCACTTCCCCCTGCTGCCTGTGCTTTGAGAGCTCTAGGAAGGACAGTCACGGGGTCACGTCCCCAAATCCCACACCACACACTCCTCTCTTCACACACCACACAACACACACTCCTCACTTCCTTCTCTCCTCTTCTCACACACCACACAACACACACTCCTCTCTTCTCTCCTCTCCTCTACTCACACACCACACAACACACACTCCTCTCTTCCTTCCCCCCTCTCCGTCCACAAGCATTCAGGGACATGAAAACATGCAGACCCTCAGGAGAGTCTGAAACAGTGCATCAAACACACACACACACACACACCGTCTCACACACGGTGTCATACACTCTCATGCCAGACTGATGACACAGAGAGAGAGAGAGCGAGAGAGAGAGATCACTGCAGATGAAGAGTTGAAGGAGAAGAGGAAAGAGGCTTAATCCTGAGAGGCTGAGGTCACACACAGAGGAACCTTAGTGAGGAGGCTCAGGGTTGAGGGAGCATCATGTGGAGTCAAAGCTTGTGTGTGTTGTGTGTGTGTGTGTAACAGAGACAAAGACAGGCAGAGAGAGAAATACATGTTCCTTGTCAAGCTCATAGCTCACAAAACTAAAATGCTAATCAGACCTTGGGCTTTTTTAAGCTGATTGGAACACTTACAAGGTATCATTATTACCAACTGATGAAAAAGAAGTCATGAAATTACACAAGCATTAAAATAAATCTGTACCCGCACTCCATCCAACAACTAAGAAATGTATTTTGTATTCAGTAGAGTCGGAGGCATAAGCTGAGCGATCTGGTTTACATAAGCCAGCTAACTAGCTAAAGTGGAACCAGAGGAAAGCTCAAACTCTCTCTCTCTCTCTCTCTCTCTGTGAGAAATGCACACTGCCACATCTAACATCCCCGCAAAGAAACCTGCCTGTCTCTTGGAATTAGATCAATGAGCAAACACACAGGAGAAATGGAATAAAATTCACTTTGAGTGTTACAAGCTGTTAAAACAAGACAGCTCAACCCCTGGCTGGTGCCGCTGTAGAGTTCCCACCAGACAGAGTGAGGCGGGGGTGGGGAGGGGGGGTTTGATTGGGCAGTGCTAGACCACTGTGTAAATGGTACAGTATGCTGCTATTCCCATTAAGCACACAGAGATTACCCATGATGCAATTAGGGGAGAGAGGCCGGATCCCAGGTGCCGCAGGTGGCCGGGGCAGAATGGCGGGACGGTCGGACACTGGGGCCGCTGGGCGATCTCTATCACACAGACGCGCAGTCTGCCGACTTCTGCTCAAGATCCATCCCATCATGCATCTGACACGGACGCGCACGCTTACGCCGCTGTGATACATGCAACAGACATGCTGTCACACATCTCAGTAACTTAATTAAACAGGACAACTGTGCTACACACACACACACACACACATATATCATATATATATATATGAGTAACTCAGTTATAACTACACTGACAAGATTCAAGATTGCACTACTAGATACGCAAACATACACGCACGCATGCACACACACACACACACACACACACACACCTGAATAACTGCGTTAGAGAGCCATGGACAAGACTACTCTGCAGTAAGGCAGGAATCCTGTGATGGTGCACATGGGATGTCTGCTCTGCATTATTCTGATTAGGAACACGTGACATCGCACACACACACATACACGTGCACGCACACACACACTCACACACACAAAGAAGGAACACTTCACACAGGCAAGGGGCAAGTTGGCAAATATAGCAACATCTTCAAATAGGACTACCGCACACATGTACAGCATGTGCATACAAGCAGACACACCCAGACGCACGCACACACACACACACACACACACATACACAAACACACCTACTCAGTCATCCCTCTTCAAAACCACTATAGGTCGAGAGATAAATGATTTCTAGTTACTTTCTGAGCATGTGTCCTTTTCAAATCATAGAAATGAAGCATCTGGCCAAGATAATTCCATCCCCTTTAAATTGGGCATAAATTTCAGCTTCAGTCGATATTTCATTACGACTCTGAAAACACACACGGCTCCTCCTGCGAGGCGCGGCCTCAGCGGCAGCGGCGGCTCAGATGAAGAGAGGATCGAATGGGAAGCTTATCCAACCGAATCTCCCGTCTGCAATGACCTTTCCTTTCTTTCTTTCACTCTTTCTTTCTCTCCTTCGCCCGCGTCCTTCTACTCCCTTCATCACACATTCCAAACAGCAAACAGGCGGCAAACAAGTCCAGACGGCCGGGCCGGCGAAAGAGAGAAAGTCAGCCAGCCGTGTTTATGATGCCACAGTAATGAGAAAATAAAACACTTACACTCACACAGGTACTTTTGCAATTTTCTCCCCAAGTAGGAAGAACTTTTCAGCGCGAGGGAATAGTAAAAGTGTTTCTGAGTCTGTGAGACACCAAAGTGGGAGTAGAAAACACGCACATTCTTGCATGCTCATTATGCTGCTCCAGACAGATGCAGAGATGCCGTTCCAATCTCAGGCAGAGCTTGGCCTCTCGGTCAGAAATATTCAACAGGGCTCCTCAGAGCTACTGCAGGGGCCGCCAAACTGCATAATTTTATGTTTATTTTTCTATTTATTTGTATTTGCTTATCTATACACAGCTAAAAAAAAACAAAAAAAAAAAACAAGAGTACAGTTATAAAACCCAACCCAAGAGTGACCTTAGATCTCAGTCTTTTACTAATTATCACAACATAATTAGAACTTTGCAAAGTCCCGGTACTTGACACCATAGACCACAAGATAAGGTAGGGCCAGCTTAAGCTACTGGCTTACTATGGGATTGGTCCATGCATATCCACTGCATATCTGTAAGATGAGGGATTTTTGGCCTGGAAGATGTTGTAGACTGCTGTTTACTAAGACACGCTGTGAGACTCCTTAACCAGGATGCGCCCCCATAAAGCTAACTGCCCTGTGCACTTTAATCATTCTAATATTTTAAACCTCTCAGAGCTTTGCACCTCTTAGTTGTGAAAGCAACTGCAGAATCTGAGCATTTCTCTCAGCTTCAATATTTATTCTGAGCCAGGTTATGGTATTCTATTTTTAAAATGAATGCAAATGAATGTGGGGGCTGATTGAGGTACATTTCACTGTATGTTGTACACGTATGACTATGGATGTGACAAAGAGAGTATCCTTTTTTTCTTGAATCTAAGTGGTCTTACCGTGGAGGATGAGTAAAGAGTGAAAGATGAGAGTGTGTTCTCTGAGTGCTCCTGAGGAAGAGTGTGTGTCTCTCTCTGAATGTTCCTGAGGAAGAGTGCATGAATGTTCCTGAGAAAGTGTATGGTCCTGAGGAACATTGGGTCCATGAATTGAATTGCGCTTTTTGGCTAAACCTGTGATCTTCCATTTGGACCACAGCACTAGCCCACCCCAGACTGCCAGGACTGTTTGTCTGTGTCTTTCAGTGGGAAAAAGGGTTTCAATTAGGACAAATCACCTGCTCTCTCTCTCTCATGTTGACTCGCTCTCTCTGCCTTTGAGTTCTGTGTCTCTGGGCAGAAAGCTGGCCAGATTCACTCTTGAGACATCTGGTCCATTTGCAAATTGGAAAACACAATAAAAATCAGGGCTCCAGTCACTACACCCCCCCCCCCTCCTCCCCCATCTCTCTCTCCCTCTCTCAAAAAAGATAGATAGCCCCCCTTCCCCCCGCCCTGGTCCACACGACTGGAGTCTGGAGTCTGTTGTGCCACTCGGTTGCAGTCGTCCCTTAATTAATGTTGTTTACTGCAGCTGGTTTGGAGAGCCAGAACCTCTCTCCTCTCTTACACCAGTGTGTGTGTGTGTGTGTGTGTGTGTGTGTGTGTGTGTGTGTTTGTGTTTGTATGTGTGTGTGTGTACATCAGCGTCTGTGTTTTTGTCCCTGCAGCCATCAATCTGTTGCAGGACCGTTGCTGTCTCCTGCCACCACTATTCTCTTGTAGTTTTCACACAACCCATTTTCCCTGATATAGATGCTCATCCCCTAAGCATTTAAAGCGGTTCTTTCAGAAGAAGACTGGGGTGACCCCGAAAACAGATAGGATAGGTGCACCACCACCACCCATTTCAACAAGCACTCTGGGTTCTCTATTGCCTGTAGATTCAGTACTCTCTGTACACACATTCATCCTGTCTGTATATATATATATATATATATATATATATATATATATCACTCTTGTCATCTAATAAATCAATAAATAAACTACTGTCAGAAAGTCCAATCTCTTTGCCCATCTTGTCTCTGTGTTGAGAAACGCCAAAGGGCTCCAGCCTGTCACGGGATTACATCCTCCCCCCGAACCCCACCCTCGCTCATTCACTGTGTGTAATTATTAATGGGATTAGGAGATTACATGGCCGCCTCTCCAATCTCCACCGCGGGCCAGACCGGCTCGGTTCGGCTTGCTCTCCATCTTATCAGAGCCCAGTGTGTTCCAGAACCCAGATTGGAGTGGCATCACACTACATGCAATGGTGCCCCTACCCAGCTTCCTACACACACACACACACACACAAAAACACACACACACAGAATTGTCTGTATAGGAAGATAACTAGCAGCAATATTGACTGTGCAAGAAGAAATCGTTGCCCTGTCCATGTCTTTCTTCTCAGTTTGACGGGCTGGGGTGTGTGTGTGTGTGTGTGTGTGTGTGTGTGAGCCAGGCTGTGGGTGTCACGGGGACCTCGAAGGCAGGGCCTGCATTGACCAAAGGTTGTAATTAACGTAATGGGGCAAGCGAATGGATTCCTGAAAACCTGCCGCTCACTGGGATTGACTTGCGGCTGTTTGGTTGGTTGGGCTCTTCTTTGATTAGTTTGATTGGTTGGGTTCTTCTTTGGGGCTTGGATATTTCTACACATGTGAGAGTACACTGGCACCTGTCAATCAACTTTGACCTCTTTAGCTCATTGACAGACAGCGCAACAGTCAATAAGTCCTTCTGTGCAAGGAGCAAACAAGTAATGTTGTCGCCCCCAGTGTTTACTGCTTATCAGATCTTAAGAGTGTGTGTGTGAGTGTGTGTTTTTATGTGAGTGTGTGTGTCTGTGTGGCCGTAATTCCAAACGGAGAGTACATTCCCAAGGCTGCTACATCTGAGAGGGATGGGATTGAAGGTGAGATGTATGTGTGTGTGTGTGTGTGTGTGTGTGTGTGTGTGAGAGAGAGAGAGAGAGAGAGAGAAAGGGTCCTGGGAGGTATAATTTATGAAGCCCCAACATGAATGCAGTGCAAAGCTAATCTCACACGAGTGCATAGCAGAGAGAAAGTTAATCTCGCCTGATGGCCGCTCCGAGGCTGTCTCTCTCTCTCTCTCTCTCTCTCACACACACACACACACACACACACACACATACACACACACCACCCCAATGCACTACACACAACAATAAAGTTGTTTACTCTGAGGAACTGTATTGAAACCATTCAGACAAACAATGCTGATTTTTTAATTTATTTCCCTTTCTTTCAGTCTTTTTTTCTGTGTTTCTTTCTTTCTGTCTTTTTTCTGCCTTTCTTTCTGTCTTTTATTTGTTCCACTGAGCTCTAAATGCTTCCAAAGAAACACGGTTAACTTCGATGTGTTTACTTTACTTTGCCTTTTTATTTCCAAGAACAATCAACAACAACAGTAACTATAACAAAAAGAACTCAAGAAAGACATAGAGAGAGAGAGGGAGGGGGGGAGAGAGAGAGAGAGAGAGAGAGAGAGAGAGAAAGAGGGAGGAGAGAAGAGGGAATCAAAGAGGGGGAGATTTCTGTCATTTGCAGTGTACATCCTAATGCTAATGGTGGATAGGTTAGTAAGGATAGTCTCTCATCCCTTCTTCCTCTCTCTCTGTCTCCCTCTTCTCTCTCTCCTTCTCTCCCTCCTCTCCTCTCTCTCTGGGAACACAATGAGGAGCTGGACGCTCCGTAAACGAATCAGACACAAAGGAGATTACTTCACCCAGGGATAGGGTTTCTTCTGTCTCTTTTTGACAGGGGCCTACACACACACACACACACACACACACACACTCACACACAGACACACACACATACATACATACACACACACACACTCACACATGAGGGAGGGAGACAAGCACTGGGCTCTGTGAAATTCTTCTAATTTGGGGGGCATGGCAGTGGTGAAAATGAAAGGCAGCCACAGTGTGTTCTCGCTGGATTGTGTGTGTGTGTTTGTGTGTGTGTGTGTGTGTGTGTGCGTGTGTGTGTGTGTGGGTGGAAAAGGGTGAGGAGCAGCTACATAAAACTCCAGTGCACCTGATCAACACTCCCCTCACTCACTCTCTTACCCACTCACTCTTCGTTTGATTGTGTGTGTGTGTGTGTGCGTGTGTGTGTGTGCGTGTGTGTGTGTGTGGGTGGAAAAGGGTGAGGAGCAGCTACATAAAACTCCAGTGCACCTGATCAACACTCCCCTCACTCACTCACTTACCCACTCGCTCTTCGATTTTCACCCCCCCCCAACCCTGCTCCCGCTCCATTCAAGCATTCACACCCGTCGCATACATCGCCGCCGCCGCCTTGCAAATCTCTCTGTCACGTCCAGGTCCCGGCGCCCACCATGATATTTCCACCATTTTTGTTTTCCTTTCTTCTTGCCGACTCTCTTTCCCTCTCTTTCCCGCTCAACCCTGTGTGCTGAAATGTCCTCAAAGAGCACAATGAAGGCCTAGTCATGACTATTTTTCTTTTTAAAGGCTATGGGGGTGGTTGGGGGAGGGGGGGGGGTATCCTGTTTTAAGATTTAAATCCCAATTCCTAAGAGAGGGTCAGAGTGTTTATGGAGGGCCCGGCTGGGCGACCTTTACCAGAGGAGGACCGTTTTGAGGAATCGTCATGTGTAACGGTTGTGGCAAGTGCCTGGCGCGGAGCCAGGAAGAATGTTAGGGGAACACTACCCACGAGCCTCAGCTCAAAGGAAACACGTCGTGTGAACAGCCCAACTTGGCCATTTCTTTCTTTCTTTCTTTTTTTTTTTTTTTGACAGGCTAGGCTCGGCCGAAGCTATTTTCGCAGGGTGCTCAACAGACCGTTTTAATCAAAGTTCAAACCAAAGGGAAGAAATGCAAAAAGGAAACGACGCCGAAGCCCATTGATTTGTCAGCTGAGACAGCAGCAGCGGCGGTGTGAAGACAAGCAGTCTCTTTCATAAGTCATCTTGCAGGCGGGAAACTGGGAATCCAAACTGAAACAGAAACATTTCACCCTGTGAAACTGGGAATCTGGGAACTGGGAATCCAAACTGAATTGGACACATTTCACCCTGTTCTTCACTTCACTCATTTCACTGATGCCTTACTTGAGAAAGGGAGAGAGAAAAAGAGAGAAAGTGGAGGATGGAGAGAGGGAGAGAGAGAGAGAGAGAGAGTGGGAAGCAATGATTTCCACTGATAGAGTGGTGGAAGACCCCTGCTGATAGAGATTCAGTCAGACTCTACTCTGCCAAGCTGTGGCCTATAGACACCCACCCACCCACACACACACACACACACACACACACACCAACATACGGGGGCTGCCGCTCCTGATTACTGACACCCTAGAACAGGGTCCTTTCACCGCTCAGCACTGCTGCTTTGTGCCCCCATCAAAAACCCTGAATGAGCTTCCCTCTGATGGGACAGAAGAGAACAAAGCTCCCCCCTTACTTTCTCCCTCCCTCCCTCCCTCACTCACTCCTTTACTCTTCCCCTCTCTTATTCACTCTCTCACCCACTCACTCATTCATTCACTCACTCACTCTTGCTCTCTCAAACTCATTCACTCACCTACTCACTCATTCACTCACTCACTCACTCTTGCACTGTCAAGGTCATTCACTCACTCACTCACTCACTCCACTCATTCATTCACTCACTCACTCTTGCTCTCTCAAACTCATTCACTCACCCACTCACTCATTCACTCACTCACTCACTCTTGCACTGTCAAGCTCATTCACTCACTCACTCACTCACTCACTCACTCACTCACTCACTCACTCACTCACTCATTCATTCACTCACTCACTCTTGCACTCTCAAACTCATTCACTCACTCACTCTTGCACTCTCAAACTCATTCATTCATTCACTCACTCACTCATTCATTCATTCACTCACTCACTGTTGCACTCTCAAACTCATTCACTCACTCACTCACTCTTGCATTCTCAAACTTATTCACTCACTCATTCATTCACTCTCTCATTCACTCACTTACTCACTCACTCTCGCACTCTCAAACTCATTCATTCACTCACTCACTCATTTACTCACTCTTGCACTCTCAAACTCATTCACTCACTCACTCACTCTTGCATTCTCAAACTCATTCACTCACTCATTCATTCACTCTCTCATTCACTCACTTACTCACTCACTCTCGCACTCTCAAACTCATTCATTCACTCACTCACTCATTCACTCACTCTTGCACTCTCAAACTCATTCACTCACTCACTCATTCATTCACTCACTCATTCACTCACTCACTCTTGCACTCTCAAACTCATTCACTCACTCACTCACTCTTGCATTCTCAAACTCATTCACTCACTCATTCATTCACTCTCTCATTCACTCACTTACTCACTCACTCTCGCACTCTCAAACTCATTCATTCACTCACTCACTCATTCACTCACTCTTGCACTCTCAAACTCATTCACTCACTCACTCATTCATTCACTCACTCATTCACTCACTCACTCTTGCACTCTCAAACTTATTCACTCACTCACTCACGCACTCAGCATGCCTCCACCCAGGTGTGTTTGTTCTATTTCTTTGAGTGTGTGTTTGCAGAGAGAGGATCTAAAAGGGAGGCTTATGGTGTGCTCTCTGACTGGACCTCTCTGTCCTTGCGTGAGAAGAGGAAAAACAAAGTTGGTTAGGAGATGAGGAGCTTATAGAACTCTAGCTGACCAAGCTGGACACACACACACATACACACACACACACACACACACACACACACACACACACACACACACACACACATACACACAGGTCCTGGTCTGCCCTTAAGTAGTCATCTTTTATTCAGCAGGATGGGACTCTTTTACAGCACACCTGTTCACTGGACACTCACTGATGTCTGTACATGACCCCATGACCCAGGATGGCATCACTAGGGAATCCACATCTTTGGTCCATAGCTACGCGAGGCCTTACCTAAACTAATAACCTGCCCATATAGAAAAGTCCTTGCGAAAACATATCATTTTTTTCTCTCCTAATAGAATAATATGTGACCACATATATAAGACCCATATGTAATCTGCATAATCCACATTACCACCCATATATGTAATCTGCATAATCCAAGACATTATTTCTATATTCACATCCACATAGTATTTCCATCCTGCTCCTTACATACCCATACAGGCACAGTGTGCTTACTTACAGCATGTCATTAACTCTTCCTCATTACTTTGTGAATTTAAGGTAAAAACATATCATTCTGTGAATGCAAGCTCACAGCAAAGATCTCTGAATATCGACCAAGATAGAGCAACATACTGCAATACCTTACTATGGGAGCAAACGTGAATAGTTCTGGTCTGCATAAATGGGAGTGTTACGTGACAACAGAAACTTTCTGTCTAAATAAATTATATAATATTATTATACGACTTTGAATGGGCCTTCCCAACATTAGGAGGTAGTGAATTCTATATAATGGCTGCTACGAAAGTATAGTGACAGCTGTTAATAGCAGGTTAACAGGTTTTTTGCTTCAGATTCAGATTACACTTTGAGACTCTATGGAATGAGCTAGCGAGCGTACATGCTTGTCAGTTTAATTTATTTTATTTACCTATGTGTTAAGTAGAAGTCCAAAAACAGATTTTGGACGTCGCTTAAAGTTAATATATTGTTGTAACCAAACTTTATTTTGCTCTGTCCACTTAAGCTAATGTCAGTAATGTTCTCCAGCTTGTTGTCATTCAGTGAAATACCACTTCGCAGTTTAAAATGTTATGTTAGCTAGTTCGCTAGCTCACTAGCATGCTAGTGCTAACAACATCACATGCTAACAACTACGTAGTAGGCGGTAGCTGCCTGACCTGAAATAAAGTCCATTCTCCCCAAATCCAAACAGTAACAACCTACACTATTGGGCTTGAAATCATGCCAAACAATTGTAAATAATGACAGATAAATCCAAAAAATCCTCAATAACTCCAAAAACATGTAGTGACCATAAACATGTGTCTCATTCACTTCAGTGCAACAAAATCCCCTGCGAAAATTGAACTCGGAGGTAAATGAATGTTGGCACTTCTCTCTCCACATCAACCCTCTCTGCTCACAGCCTATGACATCTGAGTGTGTGTGGTCTGTGAGAGAGAGTGTGTGTGTGTGTGTGTGATCATGGCAGCAAATGATCAGACCTCTGCTGACAGTAGCTACGTTTACATGGACACTTTTAATCCAATTTGAAACAGCAAAACGGCACAATCTGAATGAAAATGAACCATGTAAACACCTTGATCCGAGTAGAATTTCTGATCCAATTAAAATTTTAATTGGATCGAAGGGTGGTTGATAAAATGTAATATTTTTCCCTCATGCTCATTTCTCGTCTTGTGGAAATAAAGCCTCTAACTATTTCCCTGCAGCTGTGATCATCCCCAACATCTCATCCACTCCCAGTACAACTATGGATCCATGAGGACTAGTGAGATCGTCACCAAAGTTTTCCGAGAAAACTGACAGCAGTTTGTCTTGCTCACCATTAATCCTAAATTTGCCAGCCTGATGAGTTAGCCTCCTGATGAGTTAGCCTCCTGATGTTGCCTCGTAACCACCAACACGTCGATTGTCATTTTTGAGTTTATTTTAAACTATGAGCTAAACATACTAAATGTGCAAATACGTCACATGACCACGTAATGTCTAATCAGATTAGAATGCTGCATGAAAACAAAGAGTAGATTATTTTTAATCAGAACAGATCTAATCAGAATGACAGAAAAAGCTGCCCATGTAAACATGGCTACTGGTGAAGGCAGTGAATCATAAAGAGAGACTTTAGTCCCCAGCAAAGGCAGCAGCACTCAAGCTGAACTATTAGACTTGCTCTCATGGGGCACTAGATAAAAATACACACACACACACACACACACACACAAACATGTGCATGCCCAAACACACACACACACACACACACACACACACACACACTGTTTGCCCCCTTCATGAAAGATGTATGAGGATGCTATTTTTACAGTCTGTACTGGCATCAATGGCATGTAAAAGCATGTTACCGTAAGGAGCAAAAAACAGTTACTGCCTGTTCCTCAACTCACTGCCAGCATGCTGCTCAAGTCCCAAAGATAGAGATGCATTCTCTCTGTTAATGCCACAATAACAGTTGAGCACCACAGTGAGATTTACAGTAAGCTCAGTTCCCAAAGATCATTAGCATAATTCAGTAATATGAATGGAAATGCATCTGCCTCCTTGTGTATCATCAGAGTGGATCAAATTGCATCTTACATGTAAGATCACATAGCAACTACATGCTATACACACACAATCTGAAGTAATACAGTTTTGTGTGTGTGTGTGTTTGTTGGGGCAGAGGAGTATGCACGCGCTCTCACTGATCTCTACATACTGTACAGTACATGGCTGAGCCTGTCCGGAGTGTGTATAAAACTGAGGTAATCAGTCTGAATGTGTGTGTTTGTGTGTGTGCGTGTGTGTGTGTGTGTGTGCTTGTGTGTGTGTATGAACTGAGGTAATCTGTCTGAACAGCGATCGATTGATGGGACTTGTTCCATCTCTCCCTGGTCTCTGTCTGCCATGTTGTCATAGCAATAATCACACCCACAGTGCATTGCTAAACCAATTTCCCATTGACATGTCATTAGGAGCTTATCAGGGAAGCCACTCGAGCAGGACAGGAGGATCACACACAGTCCCTCACAGCCATCCAAGAGCACAACACACTCAAGTACCATGGGAGAATCACTCAAGGCCCTTATAGACCTTTACATGAAGAGAAAACTGAAACACAACATGAGAATCATGCACATTCCTCACAGCTATTTAAAGCAACACTGTGGTTTATGGTGGAACACTGGTGAACTAGCTACCTAAAAGGCACACAAAATCTTCCAGACATTTTCTAGAGCCTTACTGTGCCTTGATGCAGTCAGCAATGCCATATTGTGAGGCTTTTTTGCTTTTATTTTGTCGTGGTTTCCTTTCTTCCACACAGAACAGTACAGTGGATGTCCTGGATGTCTGGTGGGAGTAACACTTACACATTCATATCACTGTATGCTATTCTAATTAATTCAGAGATGGTACCAAATAAAATAGTCCAATAAAATGGACACCTCAATTATTGGTGGGAAGTTGCATAGTGTTTCTCTAAGAGAGGAAAACTCAAATCACTCAAAGACCGAAAAAGATTGAAAGAGAAAATACTCAAAGAAAAATACTCAAATTCAACCCAAGGAAACACTCAAGGCCTTTGGATTTGGCACTCAAAAATAACATGGAGATTCATACACATCCCTCACGGACCTTGAAGAGTGAAAAATGTCTCTCAAGGGGCTTTACAGTACGAGAGGAAGTGGCAAGAGCTAAAGCAACACTCTCAACAGCAGCACATTCACTTTTTGAGGAGGGAAAAAGGAAAACATTACGGTGCCAACACATTCCGTGATGTTGGAAACATCCAAAACAAATAATAATAAAAGTACACTTTCTGTTTAAAAGTGTGCATGCCCCTAAGTCAGTGGTCAGACATGAACATAATATTTACTTGTGTGAGGTAACTAACGAGGGGGAAGGAATGGGCTGCTGATGCATTCTGGGAAACCACAGCAGAGTCCTAAAATACACACTTTAACACAAGAGGAATCTTTGGTCTACTTAATGACATAAAAGACATCCGCCATAATCACCAAACACACACACACACACACACAGCAAACACACACAGTAAACACAAACAGATGAGCCAAGCGGTTGTTGTGTACGCATCACCATGGGCAGCACTATGGAGTTGTATTTACTTTTTTTAGTCATCCACCAGTATTTAACTTTGGTGCAATTTATTGCAACATCTAGAATAAACATTGTAAATGACCCCTAATAAATAAATACATTCAATGAATGTCCTGAAGTATCTGTGTCCTGGGTATGTTTTCCACAACATTTACTTTGGATGTCCTGGGTGTGTTTTCCACAGCATTTACCCTGTGTGTTTTTTCCAAGGTCTCTCTCTCTCTCTGTGTGTGTGTGTGTGTGTGTGTGTGTGTGTGTGTGTGTGTGTGTGTGTGTGTGTGTGTGACAATGGCGCCCATGAGTGGCAGCTCCATCTCTGCCTGGCTGCTTCCTAATTGCTTTTGTTAATGAACTTTTCTGTGGATGAATATGCATCAGCGGAGCCAGGATGCTTCTGCAGTGTCACACTGCACAAGACCTTATCTCTGGGCAGCCTGGACACTAATTCAATTTCCTCTGGTACATACTCAACCTCTCTCTCTCTCTCTCTCTCTCTCCCTCTCTCTCTCGCCCTCTCTCTTTTAACATCTCTCTCACTCTTTACCCTTTTCCCTCTCTCTCTCTCTCTTGCTCTTTTCTGATCTCTCTCGTACACCACCCCACTCTACACACACACACACACTGAATAATGAGGTGCTCTGCTGTCTATCAGAAGTGCGGGGGTTGTTTGTCTGAATTTCATGTAAGTTATGCTTCTTGTAAACAAACAAACACACACACACACACATACACACACATCTGCCAGTTACCGCCATAATGGGACAGCAGAGTTTGTCACTCACATTAGTTGGTCCTTCTAACATACAAACACACACACACATGCTCACACACACACACACACACACACACACACACACACACACAACACAAGTACAACAAACACTACGCTTCTACATAGTTCCCAAATCTACACAGGTGTTGTATTTACAGAAACATACGCACACACACACACACACACATACACACAGAGACACTAATGCATATGTACTCCTGAACTCAACTTTATGTTCCTGGTGTGTGTGTGTGTGTATTCGTGTGTGTGTTTGTATGTGTGTGTGTGTGTATTAGTGTGTGTATTCGTGTGTGTGTGTGTGTATTCGTGTGTGTGTGTGTGTGTGTTTGTATGTGTGTGAGTGTGTGTGTGTATTCGTGTGTGTGTATGTGTATTCGTGTGTGTGTTTGTATGTGTGTGTGTGTGTGTGTGTGTGTGTGCTCCCATGCTCTCATGCATATATTGATGCCTGTAATGACCCTCATTAATCGCATTTTGGGCTGAATCACTTAGGCAAGTGCACGGGGACCCAGCGAGAGGCCAGCGATCAATATGACTCCCATCTTGTGGAGACATGAGACCCCCGCCTGGCCTGGGCTGGCCTGGGCTGGCCTGGGCTTCTCCCAGACTCCACCTACCATCCATCTTTTCTTCCGGCCCGGCCGCCGCTGTCATGGAAACCCCCGAGAGCTCCCTGCACTTGTCATGGGCCGAGAAACTGCAAAGGAGAAGTGGCGATTGGGAGAAAAAAAAAACTAATTGTTTCTCCCAACCTTGAGGCTAAGTACCAGTAGAGGCCTGATGGATCTCTCCACTGTGACTCCTGATGGCTTCAATGGGTCGCTCAACACACACACACATACACACACACACACACACACACACACACACACACAGACAGGATTGCCCAGCAAATTCATTCAGTCATTCATAAAACAGACAGTTACATGGACCTCTTTGTAGCATGTGTTTGATCTTTGGAGAGTTGGAACCAAACATGCACACACACACCAACACACACACACACACACACACACACACACTGAACAGGCAAATGTCATGGGCCAAGAGAAATGTTTGAAGCTGGCCCTGTGTGAATAGTCTAGTATGAGTGTACATGCTCAGAGAGGTGGATTTCCCTCCGCTGCTGCACAAACGCTGATGGATGAATACCATCACCTCAGACATGATTACACTAAACATGTATCTTCCTCCTCCTCCCCCTCCTCATCCTCATCCTCTGCAGGTTCTTTATGGGCTTTTGATCCTATAGCAATCAGGCGGAACAGGAAATACTGCCGGTTTGTTCCTCGTGGATGCTGTCAGCCTTATAATCGGTGAATGAGCTCTTTGATTGTGGGTGTGAGGACTTCCCAGCAGCATGCCAGCGGAGTTGTGTGTTTGTCCTCTCTGGGGGAGAGACGGAAGGGACTTTTGGAGGAGTGGAGAGCTGCTGTTTAAGATGGATCAGAAAAAGCCCAGGTCTTTCTAGTAGACAGGTGCTGGAAACTACAGAGCATCTGTGAGGCTGGAGCACATCTGTGTAACCACCAGCACACAACATAAATACATCAGACATATATAACATCTATAGTAGGGGCAGAGGGAGAGAGAGAGAGAGAGGAGGAAGAGGAGGAGGAGGAGAGGGGGATTAAGTGTCAGTTCAGCTGTGGGAATATAGAGATGACACACATGGGATCTGTGCCTCTGTGAAGTTTACATTAAATACAGTGTTGTAGTGAAGTGTGGTTTACATCATTGTTGTTCTAGCAGAGAGTATTTTAAATCTGCACTCATCTGGTGGAGAGTATTCTAAACCCACATTGTTGTAGAGAAGATTATTTTAAATCCACGCTCTTCTGGTGGAGAGCATTTTAAATCCGCACTCTTCTAGCTTAGAGTATTTCAAACCCATGTTGTTCTAGCGGAGAGCATTTCAAACCCATGTTGTTCTAGCGGAGAGCATTTCAAACCCATGTTGTTCTAGCAGAGAGTATTTCAAACCCATGTTGTTCTAGCGGAGAGTATTTCAAACCCATGTTGTTCTAGCGGAGAGTATTTCAAACCCATGTTGTTCTAGCTTAGAGTATTTCAAACCCATGTTGTTCTAGCAGAGAGTATTTTAAACCCATGTTGTTCTAGCGGAGAGTATTTCAAACCCATGTTGTTCTAGCTTAGAGCATTTCAAACCCATGTTGTTCTAGCAGAATTTCAAACAGACATTGTTGCAACAGAGTATTTTAACCCTATGAATCCTAGGCTATTTTTTGAGTAATTCGCTATGTAGTTTTAAGCTCTTATCTCATACATTATAAGGCCATCTACACATGCTTTATCTTGTTCTTTTCAGGACAGTCTAGACTATCCAAATCTGGTAGTGGCTGATGTGATACTACATGATTATGGCTTACATTAGCTTTGGTATCAAAAAAAAAAAAATGTTCACAGTCTTACCATTTTTTTTTTACATTTTTGCAGGTATCTCACCATTGGAAGCACATCAGAGCATATTTATATTTGGATAGAGGGGGTTGTCTGTAATCTGGCAAAATACGAATGATGGTGGGATACTGTATGACTTTACAATTCACTAAAATATACATACAGACAGAATATTTTATTCATTTTCATATTTTATTCATATTTTATTTCACAGAGAAGAATGGGGTGCAATAGACAAGGGGCTGCAGCATATTCCTATTTTGCTACTGAAATGGAATTACTTCATTACTGGTATGTGCCCTGGCTAAGACAGACAGGGTTCTGAAATCAACTTCTGATATGGAAAAGAAAAGATTGGGGTGGGAGGGAATGGGGGGTTCGGACACAATGCAGAAATCTGACGTGATTTCAAGACCTGATTACTCAGAAACCACTAAACATACAGAGGAATGATATACACAGTCGGAATCGGTAGGATCTCCTCTGTATTTTGATATGTCATATTTGAGTGAAGCCATCATGACATATCTCACCAAGAAGAATGGGTATGAGACGGACAAAGAGCTGTATTAATATTAGTATTTTCAAGTAAATTCAAAACTAATTTTCTCGCAAAACTGTTCATCACAGCAACTAGCAAGTAAGACTGTTATAAAACTTAGCGAGTAATCTAATTGAGAAGAATGAGTGTGAATCCTTGCACACTTCTCACATACTTTGTGTGTGTCAGGCCCATAGGGTTAAAACCACACTCCACCGGTTCTGTGTGTAACTGCATTACTGTTCAATAATTCACTGAACGGAAGGCCACTCTGGCGCTCATTCAGTCGGGGAGGGGGAAGCGCGGACCCATCTATGAGATTCACTTTTGCATTATTAACCAGCCCGGCTGATATCCTAATCATAACAATGACCATATTGGCTGTTAGTGCCAGGGACCAGAGGGATCAGAGGGACCAGAGGGCCCTTCGGTCGACTAAAGTGCTGCTCGCATGAGACATTAGAATCATTTCAGTCTCACAGAGGGCCGATAGCTGTGGTTGAAGATGATGTCCAAGCCTTCAATCAAACAGGAGAAGCCTGGGCATCACAGGGCGCTGGGATAGTTTGTTTATGCAGCGTCTGAGTATTCCACAGCCTCCCGATTGCTATGCTAAGTGGATCTGGTTGTCTAATCTCCTGAATGTAGATGGGCTGGCGTGAATAGGAGAGCGCTGAAGTGTGTCTGTCTGCTATTTCTGCTATCTCTGATTAGCACGCACGCACAAACCCATGGGATGCCACTCGGCTAAGGGCCTGAAACGATTTCCATTCTGTATGAAAGATAACACTTATCTTGCAAACAGCACACCTGATAAAGGAAAAAACACTATTCTTCCACTTTCTTTCTTTCTTTCTTTCTTCCTTTCATTCTTTCTTTCTTTATTTCATCCTGTTCTCTGTCTTTCAGTCTTTTTCACTCCCTGTATCTACTTTTTTCTTTCTTTCTTTCTGACAGTCTTCCTTTTGTTGTGAATTGGTTATCACACATAATTTATCGCCCCAGCTGCTTTCCATATTGCCCAACGATGGTCCTTGAGCTCTGAGCTGATGACAGGAGACTTTGAAGACCCTCCAGTGCTGGTGAAAACACCACTAAAAGCACGTAGAGAACATCCATCACTTTGCCATAGTCATCTGCTTCTCACACAGGCCCATTGGCTCGGCCTGCCTTCCCACACAAGCCCATTGGCTCGGCCTGCCTTCCCATACAAGCCCATTGGCTCGACTCGCCTCCTCGAAAAAGCCCATTGGCTGGCCCTGTCTGTTTCTCGTCCATCTACACACCCCAAAGCTGCTACTCACACAAGCCCATTGGCTAGTAGTGGATTGTTGGAGTCTGAGAGTGAGACAGAGAGACCTGCTGGCCTTGTCTGGAATCTGAGAGTGAGACGGAGAGACCTACTGGTCTTGTCTAGAGTCTGAGAGTGAGACAGAGAGACCTGCTGGTCTTGTCTAGAGTCTGAGAGTCTGCTGGTCTTGTCTGCAGTTTGTGGTCTCTCCCCCTCTGGCCTGTCTCCTCTCTCTCTTATGAGATGAGTTTGCACAGGAAGACTCTGAGCTCACAGGGACTTTGTTGAGATGTTAATGAAATCCCTGACTGGTGTCAATGAGCAGCTCTTGTCACAAAACTTTACAGCAAACACACACACACACACACACACACACACACACAGAGAGAGAGATTGAGAGAGAGAGGGGGAGAGAGCGAACGTGGTAAGAAGAAATGGGAGGTGTTTGGGGAGATGAGCTCAGGCAGCTTGTAATGTAACCTCCTGCTAGTGTGTTTGTGTGTGTTTGTGGGTGTGTGGGTGTGTATATGTTTGGGGGTGGGGGGGGTGGGGGGTGGATGCATGTATCTGGTATTGTGTGTGCACTTGTGTGCATTGTATTTACAGTGTATATGTGCACAATTGAGTTAAATCTATCTATCTATCTATCTATCTATCTATCTATCTATCTATCTATCTATGGGGCAGGTGAGTACTTCGCTGACAGGTAAATCTCCGCACAGCTTGCTGTTGTTGTTATTGAGTCAATTTGAACCCATGCATTAGTAGTACTGTCCATACTGTCTCTCCCTCTCCTCCCCTCCCACTCCAAGCACATTTACATTGTTGTGTAGAACTCAAGCTAAACAAACTCAATGCTTGTTTATTCTGGACGTGAAAAATAAACAAACAAAACAAAGCAAAACAAAAAAAAAACATGGCTGACCACATTCTTTGACTTTGTATTCAAAGCCTGTATGTTGGCTACAGAGTGTGTAAACAACCGTCATCCAATCTTTCCCATTCTGTTTTTTTCTTTTCTTCTCTTTTTGTCGTTTTTTTTTGCTTTCTTTTGGGTGTTTATCGTTCCACAGCAGATGTGTGATGTTTTATTGAAATGGTGGATCCCTTGACATTGCAGAGCAACATTAGCGTGTGTACAGAAGACATTGCCATTGCACAGGCAGCATGTAAGAGCACATCGGGCCCACACCTTCGGGGATGAGGGTGTGTGTGTGTGTGTGTGTATGTGTTAGTGTGTGTGTGTGTGTGTGTCTGTGTGTATGTGTGTGTGTGTGTGTGTTAGTGTGTGTGTAAGGAGGCAAGCAGAGGAGGGAGGAAAGTGAGTGTGCAGTGTTAGCACGTCCAAAGCATCTCCTTGCCCTCTTTATTTTGGTTTGAGAGAGGAAAATAGTCTCTCTCTCTCTCTCTCTCACACACACACACACACACACACACACACACATGCACAAACATACACACCTCCTCTCTGAATTCCAATCAAGCCAAAATCAATAGTCGTATGTTATTCCATAATAAAAGGAGCTCCTATGAAAAGCAGCTTCTGTGCTCAGCTATGTTTAGCCTCTGTTTGATCTTTAGTGGGTTCTTCTCATACGGGATGAAGAGGGTTGGCTTTCACACACACACACACACACACACACACACATTATGAAGAGGGCTGGCAGCCATCTCACTGGTCTCACCCCCTGCAATGCAGGTATGGTTGCTTAAACTCTAAAGGTACAAAGGTACAACTCTCTGTCTGTCTGTCTGTCTGTCTGTCTGTCTATCTTTCTCTCTGTTTTACTCCCTTTCAGCTCTTCTGTATGCTGACCATTCATTAAGAGTTTGGTATACAATACAGAATGAGAAGATGCCTAATAAAGTGTCAGTCTCAGAAAAGAAAGATTTTCCTTTTATCACAGAACAGGGGTATTGCAACAGTGGATCTGATAAATTCACAGAATAATCAGACTGTGAATAAATAACACAGTGATTGAGTGGAGCATTCTCAGGCTAGATGCCTGATTTCAGAATGATCAGTCATTACGCAACACAGTGCTGAACAATCAGGAGATCTCAGGAAATCAAAGCCTATTATTTCTACGCCCATTGTTAAGGATTTCTCTGGCTAATCCAGTAAAATGATCTTGGAGGGCATGTAATGTGATAAACCCTCCATTTTCCCCTACTGCTATGGTAGAATTAATCATGAGGATGAACCTCAGAGTAGCAAAAATGAGAGATGCATGAGAGATGCATAAATAAATGAGCAAAACGAAAAAGAAATACAAAAAAATATAAAATAGAATATAAATGTATCAACACTTTTTTAAACTTATCAAACTCCAGCACCTAACAAATGACCAAAGAAATTAAAAAAAGAAAGAAAAAAAGAAGGTTGATTGCCTGTCATAGAACATCAGTTGAAGAGACAGTCCTTAGCACAGTGATAGAGCTTGCTGCTGCGTGTCTGTGCAGTTTTTACACACTCTTGTCATAAGAATGTTACAGTAGGCTATATCAAGGTCGCGCTAACAGGTCTCCCAGTGTTGAAATACAAGTAACAGTGTGAATGTGGAGCCCTTGTTAGCAAGTTTCACTGCAAACAGTGTGGATGCTAGGGGATAATGTTACTTTAGCAGGTCTGCTGGTGAAAGGCAACAATGAAGGTCCAGCCCATGTTAGCGAGTCTGCCCGACTGAAGAAAAACTGAACATCTAGCCCATGTTAGCAAGTCTGCCAGACTGAAGAAACACTGAATGTCTAGCCCATGTTAGCGAGTCTGCCAGACTGAAGAAACACTGAATGTCTAGTCCATGTTAGCGAGTCTGCCAGACTGAAGAAACACTGAATGTCTAGCCCATGTTAGCGAGTCTGCCAGACTGAAGAAACACTGAGTGTCTAGCCCCTGTTAGCGAGTTTGCCCGACTGAAGAAACACTGAACGACTAGCCCATGTTAGCAAGTCTGCCAGACTGAAGAAACACTGAACGTCTAGCCCATGTTAGCGAGTTTGCCCGACTGAAGAAACACTGAATGACTAGTCCATATTAGCGAGTCTGCCAGATTAAAGAAACACTGATCATCTGTCAAAGCAAAAGAATAATGAAAGTGAATGCTTATAGCCCACATTAGCAGGTCTGCTTGAGTGAAGGAACACTGCTAATTGTATTTAATTCTCAGTATTGAATTTGCGTCACGTCCCAAGGTACCATCTGGCTCATTCTAAGTGTCATTAACTGACCAGGACGCTCCTGTAAGGCTCTGAGTGTGGCCAGGGCTCCATCGCATCCGTAAGCCTACAGGAGGCTGACCGCTGTAGACATGTAAATCACTGTAGACATGTAAACCACTTTAGACATGTAAACCACTGTAGACATATAAACTGCTGTTGACATGTAAATCACTGTATACATGTAAACCGCTGTAGACATGTAAACCGCTGTAGACATGTAAACTGCTGTTGACATGTAAACCACTGTAGACATGTAAACCGCTGTAGACATGTAAACCACTGTAGACATGTAAACCACTGTAGACATGTAAACCACTGTAGACATGTAAACTGCTGTAGACATGTAAACCACTGTAGACATGTAAACTGCTGTAGACATGTAAACCACTGTAGACATGTAAACGCTGTAGACATGTAAACTGCTGTAGACATGTAAACCACTGTAGACATGTAAACTGCTGTAGACATGTAAACCACTGTAGACATGTAAACTGCTGTAGACATGTAAACCACTGTAGACATGTAAACTGCTGTAGACATGTAAACTGCTGTAGACATGTAAACCACTGTAGTTAGTCGGATTAGCCTAGCCTAGCACTCAAATGAATGAATAGATGGAAATGCTTTAGATTACGACCTGTGAAGTACTGGGTAAGGAGGAGGTGAGAACAGCATAACAAAATTCATCAAGGGATAACTTACTGCATAAGTATAAGGGAATAACACCCCCGTCATGAAAGTTATCTGGCTTATCTGTCAATGCAGGTATTAATTTGGGCCCTGGACAAATTAAAATAGCCTTTGTGCTTCTTATGCCTCACCTATAGGTTAAGTTTAATTATAAATTAAGGTCAGTTTTAAATTTGAATACAATTTCAGGTGTGGCATTCCCTTAAGTTCTGATGCACCCATTCTCAACAGCAGTAGTCTAGACAGCACAACTACTTTATGTAGTTTGCGTGATTCCAGTATACCTACGCAGTAAGTACGCTATAATTTATCCCTTGATACTTTTGTTATGTCGTTCTTACCTACTCCTTACCCAGTACTTCACTGGTCATATTCTAAAGTATTACGGAATAGATAGATAGATAGATAGATAGATAGATAGATAGATAGATAGATAGATTCAACCCAAGCCTAGGTGATGGTTAACTGGATTTGTAAATCACATCTCACAAACTGCATTCAGAGGAACCAACTTTCTGAAAGATAGATAGATAGATAGATAGATAGATAGATAGATAGATAGATAGATAGATAGATAGATAGATAGATAGATAGATAGATAGATAGATAGATAGGTCTCTGCATATGGATGAAAAGTGAGTAACATCTGGTGTGCACTTCTCTCTTTCTCTCTCTCTCTCCACTACCCCCCTATCTCCCTCTCTCTTTTTAAGAAAAAGACATGAAGACAGACAGAGTGTTGTTCTATGCAGGCCTGATGTAATGACAGAGTGCCGCATTTGGCTGCTTTGTTTGCCACAGTCCTCCAAGATCTCTGCCATAAACAAAATATCAGTCACTCGCAATGACTCTAAAAGGCTCACAGCCGGGCCAAAACCCAGCATTTCAGACCCATTCCTCTCTTTCCAGAAGAATGATACAGAGAATACCATGTGTCATTGGTAGGGTAAATCACGCTGATTACTCCGAGTTCTGAGCCAGAGCGAAGAGCTTTCTTCTGTCATGGCTAAAACCTTTGGCAGTAGAAAGCAACAAGCTCGTAGTCTCCTCTGAGCTCTGGGCTTGAAAACTAATCTCTTCATTAGGAACTTTCAAAAAACACAAAGAAGTAAAACGTGTAAAAGCCAAAACATTTGGGTGAGCTGGTGAGCTGGTGTGAAGGAAGATGGAGTGTTAAATAAGACTGTCAAAAGGCATAGTGAAGGAGTTTTGTCTGCTGTTTGGCATATTGGGTCTTTTTTCCGCTTGTTCACAGGAGTATAACTTTTGCCCTGGGCCCTCTATGTTTGTTTTAAAAACAACTTAAGTAAATGCATTTCAACTTTCTGTGTGTACTGTGCAGTCTTTCTCCTATGGCCCTGTAAGAAAGAAGAAGAAAATTGCTCTTGAAAGTTGTTGGTGTGACCTCTTTCTCTCTCTCTCTCTCTCTTTATCATTTCAAATCTCTGTGAGATTCACACATCTCTCCTGACAACCACAGACCGCGGGTCCAATACTGGCACGAGGGTTTGCATCTGCACACATCTGAAGCAGACATGGGGGAACAGCGTGAGCCCAGGACTGTGACATCATTCTGCACAGTAGCCCTCGCTCTTTCTCGCCCTCGGAAAATGACACTTCCTGTTTGCGAGGCGCGTCTCAGGAGGGGACAGGAAACATGCTGCTGTAATGGGTTTCTCTTGTTCAGTGCGGCCACACGGAAGAACATGGACCAAAACATGGATGCCATCACACTCAGGAGGAACAAGAGTAAAATCACCATCTTTGTTTGTCCTTTGTGCTTTTTTTCTCCATATTCCTCTTCAAGGAAGTAAGAAAAAGAAATATGGAAGTGGGTTAGTAAATAAAGATGTGAGTTAGTAAATAAATTGATAAATAAATAAGAACAGAAATAAATAAATTCAGTTGCCTGACAGATAAGAGTGTGCATTATAACCTTGTATTCTTGGTTGTGTTATGGCTGAATATTTATGATTTTTCTCTCTTTCTTTCTCTCTCTCTATCTCGCTCTCTTTCTCTGTCTGTCTCTCTCTCTAACTCTCTCTCTCTGAGGTGTAGGAGGGTACAGACAGAAGGAAGCAAATAAGAAACACAACCAGATAAACATCCAGTGTGCATGCTGATTAGGAAAGGCCAAGAACCTCAGCATGCCCTGAGGCCAGCAGACACACTTCATCCCACATCTATGTACATTACATACGAAAGCACCAAAACACACCGCACTCAACAAGAAGCAAAGAAAACTACGCAAAACTACACACTCACAACAACACCCCTGAATAGTAATCTCCCCCCTAGCTCCTCAGTCAAACTAAAGTGGTCTAGTCTAGTTCTCAAACTACACACTCACAACCACACCCTTGAATACTAATCTCTCTGGAGCTCCTCAGTCACACTAAAGTGGTCTAGTCTAGTTCTCAAACTCGAGTACCACACTTGTGTCACTTCTGTCTGTGCAGCACAACGTATCCAGTTAGGGCATGAAGCTGAAGACAACGTGTCCAGTTAGCACATGAAGTTGAAGACAACGTGTCCAGTTAGCACATGAAGCTGAAGACAACGTGTCCAGTTAGTGCATGAAGCTGAAGACAACGTGTCCAGTTAGCACATGAAGCTGAAGACAACGTGTCCAGTTAGCACATGAAGCTGAAGACAACGTGTCCAGTTAGCACATGAAGCTGAAGACAACGTGTCCAGTTAGCACATGAAGCTGATACAACATGTCCAGTTAGCACATGAAGCTGAAGAGAACGGTGGTGGTCAGTCGGTGTCATGTTGTCAGTTTGCTGAAGTCTCTGTGGTGTGCACTGGCTCTTACTTGTCAAGGCAGATGGCCGCAGTGCAGCCTGCCGTCGAGTACTTCATGAACTCAATGACATTTGTGTCTGGCCTTATGAGAGAGGTTGTAATCAGTCGTCAACAACTAAATGGTGTGTGTGTGTGTATGTGTGTGTGTGTGTGTTGGGGAGGATGCAAATCACATTAAGGACACTAACTGCACAACAGTTAGAAGACGGACACGTGGGAGGGGCCTGGTGAGTCATCCTCCAATCCTGTGAAGGAGATTGAAGACCAGCGGGAGGAGAAGAAGGTGTGTGTGTGTCTGTGTGTGTGTGTGTGCGTGTGTGTGTCTGTGTGTGTGTGAATGGGGGCGTAAATATATGTGGAAGGTCCAACCCAAACAGTGGGATTGGGACCACACTTCTTTCATTCAAGCACTTATCCCCCCACCACACACACACACACCCTGTGAAATCACCACTGTCTGCTCCTGATTCTAGAATCTGCTCTCTTTCCATCCCTTAGTTGCTATGTGTGTGTGTGTGTGTGTGTGTGGCATACACACATGGCATTGGGATTGAAAAGGAAAAGTATAATGCACACAATTAGAGCACACAACTCCCAGGGTTCCTTGAGAACAAGGATGTGTGTTTGTGTGTGTGCGTGTTTGCAAGGGTGTGTGTGTGTGTGTGTGTTTGTGCGTGTGTGTATGTGTGTGTTGCTGGGCTAATTAGGGATGTGGAATTCATGAGGTGTCGTGGCCGTATGGCGGTACACTGGAGTGGAGATGAGTCAAGATGAGGAAGTAGACGTAGGGAGGTCCCTGTCACAGATGGTCACATGTTTTATTCAAATCTTCTCATGCTCCAGTGAGCTGACACAGATATAATAACAGACGCCATTTCTAAGACGTGATAGTGTGTGTGTGTGAGAGAGAGAGATACACACATTGACTGCACTGTATATGTTTATGCATGCTCGTATGTGTGTGTCTCTGTTATGTCTGTACGTGTGTGTGTGTGCATGTCTCATGTGTCCATGTGAAAGTGCAGATGAAAATGCATGTGTGCGTGTGTGTGTTGTTCTGTGTGTTTGTGTGCATGTGTGTGTGTGTGTGTGTGCATTGTAAGCACCTCTCCTGCCATGATTTCAATGATTTGATTACAACATTCACATCCAGTGACTCTTATGGGAAGGCTCTTGTCCCTAATACCCATATAGACTTTGGCATATTTTGTCAAAACATCTCCTCTCATAATTCTCCCCCAGAAGGCTTGGGTGGGATGAGTGCTGAATTCCTTCCTCCGCCCGTGTAAACAGCATGTCATCCCTCTCTTCCTGTGTGAGCGCGGTGAGGAGCAAACATCAGCCGAGACGCCGAGGTCGCCGGGCGAGAAGGGAGATAACAGTCCGTCACCGTCACCCGCAAGCCCCATACACATGCACACATATACACACACACATCACCACACAGTGCCACAGAGGCCTGTGCTTATACGATGTGTGTGAGTGAGTGTGTGTGTGCGTGTGTGTGTGTGTGTGTGTGAGCGAGTGACTGTGTGTGTATGTGTGTGTGGAGTGGGGGGTGGCAGGGATTCGGGGTGTCCCATTGAGTTGAGAAGTGCAGCAATAACATCCTGAGTGGTCCTTGATGGTGGCCCCAACTCTGACATGTCCTCTACGAGCCCCCCTACACACAAATACACACACACACACACACACACACACTGCACCACTCTGTGACCCTAACACTAATCCAAGCAGCACCACAGAGAGAGACACATCTGTGCTCCTCCGTCAGCAGCCTGTTCAATATCACAATCTCCTCAGTGTGTGTGAGTGTGTGTGTGTGTGTGTGTGTGTGTGTCTGTGTGTGTGTGTGAGTGTGTGGGGATGGTTGTGCCGAAGAGATCCCACACAACTAATAAATCCAGGCGCTCAGAAGCCCAGTGTGGAGAGCTGCTCTCTCCATGACCTCAACACTCACTTATCCCTCCCTCCCCTGAACCCTAAGACTGAGTGGACCATGAGCTTCATTGACTGGACACAGCCGGATACCACTGGACCGAACTGGATTCTGCCGGAACAAACATGAAACTACTGGGGCAAACTGGATTCTGCATGATACCACTGGACCGAACTTTATTTTGTCAGACCAAATATGATACACTGGATTAAACTAGATTCCATTGATACCACTGGATCAAACCAGATACAGCTGCATCGCTGAACTGAACTTGATTCTGCTGGACCAAACCAAATACCACTGGACTAATTTTGATTCCTGTAGTCCAAACATGATACTACTGAACTGATCTGCGGGTAACGCTGGAGTTCTGGACTGAACGTGATTCCACTGGATCTATCCGGACACTACTGGGCCAATCCTGACAGCACTGGACTACACATGGTGTCACTGAAGTACTGAAGTGATCCTTATACTGGACAGAGTACTCAACTGAGCACGGTTCTAGTGAACCAAACCAGATTCTATTAGATCAAACCCGATTCTACTGAACCAAACCGGATGTGGACTTGGTTCAGATGGTTCAGATATGTCAAGCCCACTGCTCCTGCTCTGGTTCAGAGGATGTACAATGAGGGAGATACAGACTATCAAAGTGAATGCAGTGAATCGAACTCTGGGCTTTAGAGTGAGGGACTGATGAGGCAACCCAAACAGGAAGATGCAGACAGAATCAGATAACCTCCAGGGCTAAAGCTGGGCCACACAGAAATACATAGGTCACCAATGGACAGAGAGAGAGAGAGAGAGAGAGAGAGAGAGAGAGAGAGGGGCATGACATATAGATGATGTGCTAGATAGATCAAGTGATTGAGCAATAGTGATAGTAACAGATAGATGAGTGTGATCGATAGTGAAATGGCGCTGGGCTACGCGCTGGGCACTTACTTCCTATCCGCAGGTTGATCTGGTCTCGGCGCTCTCCGTCAGGGTTCTGGAAACAGCTGTAGAGGCCATTGTGTCTCACATCCACGTCCATGAGAATGAGCCGC
>PYXC01001489.1:1517500-1520000 GCA_015244755.2 Tenualosa ilisha
GCAGACTGGAGCAGGGAGAGCACCCACGGGGGAGGGGGTGAGAAGGAGGGAAGGGAGGAAGAGACAGAGGAAGGGAGGACATGAATTAGAGAAGAGAGAGATGGAGGAGAAGAAGAGGGGAAGAAGAGGAATATATGAGAGAGAAAAGACATGAACAAAAGACCAAGGGAAGGAGGGATAGAGAAAACATGTAAACACGTAAACACATAAATGAAACAGGAAGTAAAAAACAGGCCCTATCATGCTCTGCTCTCTCTCTCTCTCTTCGTCTCTCACACACACACACATACACACACTCACATTTACACACTCACACACACACCACACACACACACACACACACACACACACACACACAGCTTCGATACATAACAGCACAAGTTGGTCAAAAAGGCAACTGTGTCACATTGTATGAATATCAAAGACTGGTTACTCTTCTCTCCTCTCTTCTTTCCTCTCTTTTCTTCCATCTTCTCTTTCCCCCTCTTATCCACTCGTCTCTTCTGCTCTCATTTTTGTCTCTGCTCTCTTCCCTCCTCTCCTTTGTCCATCTTCACTGTTGTATGCATGATCACAGCCACTCTGTCCAGTTGATTATTCTGTATGGCCATTAACTGTCTCTCTCAATGCTCCAACCACAGGCTAGCATCGATAATCGAATGAAAGTGATTACCTTGCTGTAACGCCGGCCATGGAACTGATGTACGTTTGTCCACTATTATCTCTCTGTCCATTGATTGCAGCACTAGAGCTTGGACTTTCATCATGCTGCTAATTTAATTCAGCAAGAGCGCAGCTTTTCAGGGATAATTTGAGCAGCACTAAATCGATTATTAGTCCCCGGATGATAGATTCAAGGCAAGCTTGTCTATCCTGACCAGTTTAATGGTGTTTAGCTAAGTGGAGGACCCTTCCCTCCCATGCGTGGAGCATGCCCAACGACTGGCTTGTAAAGCGGGCTTGTTAACTCCCCCACGTCTTCACAGTTGAAACCACGTGTCCTGCCCTTGGTCTCTCCATTAAGCCCTTCACCTTTGATTTCTCTTCTCCAACCTTCTCTATTCTGCCTATGTCCTCCTATTCTCTTTTCCTCTTATTTGTTCTGGCCTGCTACAGCATCACTGCAGCGTCAGTGTTGCAGCGTGGATGTGACTCAGTCTGTTTCCTGGGTCTGTGCTCTTCACAATAGTCTGGAGGAAAGACCCTCAGACTCGCTCCAATGAGTGGTACCACTACATAGCAAGTGCAATGTGCTATGGTTTAGCTGCCATATTGGTTGCCATATTTTGTAATAACTGTTTGTAAAGTAAAGTCACATTGACTGGTATTTAGCAGATGCCATTATTCAAGACGACACAGACCCTCAACACGGGTTTGGGAATCAAATCCAAGTCGTCCGATTTCCAGTCTGTGATGTTGCCGCTGCTCCATCAAGGCATGTTTGGATTTTGGATACTGGGCAGTTCCATATGGACACTATTAGCTAGTGGCTAAGGGCACTGCTAGCTGTACACCCTCAGATCTCTCACCAATCCATTCCTGGGGCTGCAGACAAGTGGATAGGCTACCGTGTGTGTGTATGTGTGTGTGTGTGTGTGTGTGTGTGTACCATTGTGCCCATTGAGGGTACTATTTGGGTACCGGATGGGGGCTGGATAGTTACGGGATGAGCACTGCTAGCTGTTACTCTCCCTGGTGAGCCCTTTCTCTCTCGTGCTCTCTGTGTCAGTCCTGGGCGTTGGCCACAGGGCAGGAACTCCTGATGAACTCCTGATGAGGTGGAGGAGATCTCTCAAGCTTTCCCTGGCATTGCATCTCTCTCTGCTATTTAAGCTGCGCCCAGCAACTCTGGCTGGCAATGGAACTAAGGGAGAAGATGCCAGGTGTGTCTCTTGGTGCGTGTGTGTGTGTGTCTGTGTGTGTCAGTGTTTTTGGTTGAGTCCCAGCAGTCATGTAGCGGGGAAAGGGATTGGCCTCTCATTGGTGCATCCACTGGTGGAAGAGACCTCCATTTAAGTTTAGAATAAAACAGATACTTGTGGTATGCTTGTTTGTGAGACAGTACTACTCAATAATGTTCCCCTTGCTAACTGCTAATGACATAATTACCCTAATGTATGTAACGCATAGCCTATGAATAACCCAAGCATGGGGTAACAGGTCTGCTGGGTTGAGCTCCAGCGCACCACTGCTAGTTGGGTTGATTGGTCTGTAATGATAGCACTACTGGATAAAGTCACCACAGCCTTGACCATTCAGCTCTCTGAATGGTTTAATGCTTTTAATGGGAACACATCAGGCGAAGAAAAGAGACCAGCGCTTGACTGTTTAACAGGCTTGTTAACAAACTCTCTCTCTCTCTCTCTCTCTTTCTCTCTCCACCCCTCCCATTTCCAGCTCAGGGGTCGTCTCTCTGACCCCTGTCTTTCCCACCAAACTGATGATTTCATTAAAGGACTTTGTCCATCGCCCACCCCCGCCTGAGTACTTTGGCATCAGC
>PYXC01001489.1:1522500-1525000 GCA_015244755.2 Tenualosa ilisha
CTGTTTGATGAGGTCAGGAAACACAACACACACACACACACACACTGTACAACTGCATACCTTTGAATAGCTCTGATCAATCAAGATGGTAGAGTGGTGACTCTAAAACATTCAAGAGTCCACCCATAAATGTGCAGGTCTGTCAGGAGCAGGTTGGGGCCTCAGGCATCACATCGGCCCGATGAAGTAGGCCGTACACAGCAGGACCAGCCCTCTAACTGGGGTTCAAGTCTCCAGGCTTAGACCCAGGGCTTCATGTGTGTGTTTGCCTTGCTGCTGTGCAGAAACAGCTGTGTGTACGAGCGCCTGTACTGACCACAGTGACCATTTGAGCAACGTCCTGTAAATTTGCACCCGTCACCATGACACCAACCTTCAGTCAAACAATGTCAACATCTCCATGACAACACAAAGACTATGTGCATTTGTGTGTGTGTGTATGTGTGCGTTTGCAAGACTTAAAGGCCTGACTGCTAACAGGTGACATCTGTTCAGAGGTTAGGTTGAGTACAAACAATCTGCAATGGCTCATGGAAAGTTCTGGAAGAGTATTTTTATTCATTGTTTCATTCATCGTGCATGCATGTGTGTGTGTGTTTGTGTGTGTGTGTGTGTGTGTGAGCATGCACTTGTGTGCGTGTGTGCATGTGTGTGTGTAAGTGCGTGCATTTGTGCGTGTGTGTGTGTATGTGTATGTGTGTGCATGTGTGTGTAGGTGCGTGTGTCTGTGTGTGTGTGTGTGTGTGTGTGTGAGTGTGAGTGAAAGAGAGTGGTATGTCTCCTAAAAAGGCTACAGCTCATTTGTTTGTGTTTGTGTTACGACTCAATCTGATAGAGGAGCGCCCAGTTCGGCAAGACTTATGATCCGCTCACCCAGAATGGAGGCTTTGGCTGGACCAGCAGTGGGGGAAGGACAAGAATGATGAATGACACCCAGAGCATCATTAGAGAAGAGGACCTTGAGAAGATTAGAGAAGAGGACCTTGGGCCTCTGTGCCGCTCTCCAGGAGCAGGAGGGTTGGGAGACTCCAGCACTGGTCATAGGGATGTTTCATTATGTATATATATGTGTTTGTGTGTGTGTGTGTGTGTGTGTGTGTGTGTGTGTGTGAGTGAGTGGTTGGGGGTAATAGTGATGTTTCATTACATGCATACATGTGTGTGTGTGTGTGTGTGCGAGTGGCTGGGGGTAATAGTGATGTTTCATTACATGCATACATGCATGTGTGTGTGAGTGTGTGAGTGGTTGGGGGTAATAGTGATGTTTCATTACATGCATACGTGTTTGTGTGTGTGTGTGTGTGTGTGTGTGTGTGTGAGTGAGAGAGAGAGAGAGAGTGCTTAGGGGGTAATAGTGATGTTTCATTATGTGCATACGTGTTTGTGTGTGTATGTGTGTGTGTGTGTGTGTGTGTGTGTGAGAGAGAGAGAGAGTGCTTAGGGGGTAATAGTGATGTTTCATTATGTGCACACATGTGTGTGTGTGTGTGTGTGTGTGTGTGTGAGAAGGAGAGAGAGAGTGCTTAGGGGGTAATAGTGATGTGTCACGACACTAAAATCCTGCAGCCTCACCTGGGCTGAGCTCAATCCCCCGGACACCCTGCTGAGCGTAAATGCTCTCCAGCTATGATGAATGATTTAGGTGGCAGAGTGTTCCTGCCTGTTCCGCGAGCCCAGTGCATTCATCCAGCACTCCAGCACACTGGACCTAACAGTCTAACAGGAGGCGCTGTGCTTGGGATTACTCTTCTTTTCATGGAACAGCGGTGTTACTCAGACTCAGGGAGGGAGGGAGAGCGACAGAGAGAAAGAGAGAGAGAAGAAGAGAGAAAGAGTCTTTCCCATATCCCCATACCCCTTCTCCTCCTCTCTCTCCTCTCTTCTCTCCTCTCCCCTGTCCATCCTGTTTCTCCTCTCGTCTCCTCTCCTGTCTCAGTATTCTGTTTTGAATGAGTGTGCTGCGTGGCTCAAGTTTCTGGTATGTAAACAACCCACGGCTCCCTGCTCTCTACAGCATCTGTAGGCTACTCCCAACTCCTGTTGCACCTCTCTCTCTCTCTCTCTCTCTCACTCTCTCTGTCTATCTGCCTCTCCCTATCCCTATCCCCTACTCTCCCCTCTTCCCCCCCTTTCTCTCTCTCTCTGTCTCTCTTTCTCTCTCTCCTACCCTTGACACCACGCCACATGTCCTCAGGCGGTGAGCTGTGATGAGCCGTGCGAAATGAAGAGCAAACATACCTGGATGTCATTACAAAGCACTCTCACGGTTTACAGCAGGCACAGCGAAGCCAAAAACTAACAGTCCTCATCCCTTGCATGACAAGGGGAGGCCTGTGTGTGTGTGTGTGTGTGTGTCTGTGTACAGTATCTGAGTGTGTGTGTGTGTGTGTGTGTGTGCATATGTGTGTGTCTATATGTGCATGCCTGTATTTGTGTATATATATGTGCATGCCTGCGTGTGCATTCCTGTGTGTGTGTGTGTGTTTGCATGTGTGTCTGT
>PYXC01001489.1:1542500-1560000 GCA_015244755.2 Tenualosa ilisha
CACAATCACAATGACAAACACACACACACACACACACACACACACACACAACACACACACTAGCTGCCCAACCAGAGCCCTGATGTCCCTCAGCCACCGTTGCCCCATGATGTGCATGCTTTACCATAGCAATGACTCTGGGGCCAATATGTCTGACACCCCCCCCCCACTGGCTGTGGGATGAAAGAGTGATTTAGGGGACAGGTCCCTCTGAGTGTGTATGACTACGAGTTAGGCAGGCCAGGGGACGAAGGAGCAGCAGAGCGCGGCCGGACGAGATGAGACATGCGATGTGTGTGTGTGTGTGTGTGTGTGTGTGTGTGTGTGTATGTGAGAGAGAGAAAGAGAGAGAGAGAGAGACAGAGATGTGGTGAAATGTGATTTGATGAGCTCTGTCCCCGCCGGGAAGACATTGCGCTAGCGTCATCAGACGCTGACATCATCACTGCAGTGATATACTACTGAGGGGAGGCCAGCAGGGTGTGTGTGTGTGTGTGTGTGTGTGACTATGAGAAGAGAGATGAGATGGGTGGGGGTGGTGATGGAGACTGAAATGTGTGTGTGTGTGTGTGTGTGTGTGTGTGTGTGTGTGTGTGTGTGTGTGTGTGTGTGTGAAGGGGAGGGCAGTGCACTCCACTGATGCAATCAGGATCGGAACACACGTGCCGCAGGACCCCCAGTGACCATGACAAAGGCAGCCGTGATGATAATGATGTGAGAACACACACACACACACATACACACACACGCATATATACTCACACACAGAGAGACAATGACACGTCCCCTGGGGCTGTTTGAGCATCAGTAGCTCTGTGTGTGTGTATGTGTGTCTGTGTGTGTGTGAATGTGTGTGTGTGTGTGTGTGTGTGTGTGTGGCTGCACTCGAGTGGAATGGAGCGCTGGGTCCACATATGGAGCTGCCGGCAGATTTGGCCCACTGCTGTGCCAGTGTCGGCCCAGAGCCAGCTGCTGTGAGGCAGGGCTGTGTGATTGTGCTGAGGTGAATTTTTAGCGTGTCACTGGGCCAGGTTAACTCCTTTACTCATGACTCAGACACCAGTGACATTCAGTTCTGCACTGACAGCTTTTTCTCCACAGACAGTCACACTTAAACATCCATCACTGTCCATAGCAAACACACACACACACACACACACACACACACACGCAAATACACACACACAAACTCTCTCCCTCTCTCTCTCTCTTGGTCATTCACACACAAGCACACACACACACAGTTTAAGTCTGTTTTTTTTTTTTTATTAATTTTAACCCCTGGAAGTCTGTGATCGAGAGAGTGATACCTGAAGCTTTAGTTTTAAAGCTGCCCTCATGATTCATCAATGCTAAAGCTACTTTTCCTTAGCATGAGCCTAGCATGTACCAAACACACTTAGCCTGTAGCAAACACATTTAGCATGTGCCACACACGTTTAGCATGTACCACACACACATAGCATGTAACAAACATTCAGCACACACCACACACACTTAGCATGTACCACACACATTTAACATGTACCAAACACATTTAGCATATACCACACACATTTAGCATAGACCACACATACTTAGCATGTAGCAAACACATTTAGCATGTACCACACACATTTAGCATGTACCCCACACACTTAGCATGTCCCAAACACACTTAGCATGTACCAAACACATTTAGCATGTGCCAAACACATTTATGCACTTATAATGCATACAATATATGTACTTGAATACGACCCCTTGATTCAAATGGATCTACTTTTGCAAATGATTAAATAATCCAATACTGAAGAATACAGACGCTTTTAAAAGAATCCACATAAAGCCTTTTAAAGCATGATAAACTGCTTTAAAAACAAAAACAGAAATTGCACTGAGCTCTTCTATTCTGACAAATAATGTTGAATTATGTACAATGATGTACAATAGATTACTGTCTCTGTATCACCCAGCATGTGTGTGGGTGTTCAAAGGTCCTCCAGTGGGGTAAGACCACAGACCTGTTTAAATATATAAGGAGGCCTAGGAGGTGTGTGTCTGTGTGTGTGTCTGTATGTGTGTGTGTGTGTCTAGGTGTGCGTGTGTGTGTCTAGTTGTGTGTGTGCGTAGGTGTGTGTGTGTGTGTGTGTGTGTCTACATGTGTATGTGAGTGTGTGTTTGTGTGTGTGTGGAGGAGGGTGTTGGGTGGTCTATGTCAGGGCGAGAGACAGTCATCAGACACCATCAGACAGTTATCACCAACTCCTGGGCCACCACCTCATCTCACACACACGGACAGGGTCTGCTACAGGCACTCAGAACAGGCCTCTGAGGATAGCCCTGTGCACTAATGACAATACACACACACACACGGACACACACACACACACACACACACCACCGGCATTATCTATTTTCGATTTTCCCAAATTCTCACTAGCTCGATATTATGCAGCCTATAAAACCCCTATTACGCACGCACACACACACACACACACACACACACACACACACAAACATACCACACACACCCTGGCTCTTTCTAGCTCTGTTTCATGTCTGCTGTGTTTGACCCCTGTGACTACACTGCTATGAGTCTCTGTGGCCATTCATGTGTAATCCCTCCCCAGACACACTTAGACACACATCACACACACACATACACACACGCACACAAAGTCAGGTGATGGGAGTCTGCCTGGCTCAATGAAAGTCCCCTGTGTTCCGTTTAGGAAGAGAGAGAGAGGTGGGGGGGGAGAGAGAGAGAGACACAGAGAGGGGAGGGGGGGAGAGACAGAGAGAGAGAGAGAGAGAGGAGGAAGAGAGGTGCAGGGAAAAAGGAGAACTGGTGTGAGAGTGATAGACAGAGAAGATAAAAGCGGAGGACAGATTTGAAAGACACAGCAGGAGTGAAACATATGAGAGGAGGGGGACATACAGTAAGCAACCAGAGCAACTGTGCCAATGTCAACCATAAACATCCACAACAACAACAAACAAACAAACAAACAAACAATATCAACAGCAAAGTCATAGCAAGACACATTTGACAGAACATAGAGATATGTGTATGTTTGAGTGTGTGTGTCTGTCTGCATGTATGTGTGTGTGTATCTGTGTCTGCCTGTATGTGTGTGTGGCTGTGTCTGTGTGTGTCTGCATGTGTGTGTGTGTGTGTGTGTGTATCTGTGTCTACCTGCATGTGTGTGTGTCTGTGTGTGTCTGTATGTGTGTGTGTGTGTGTAGAGGACTTACCAAGCTGGCTTTTCCTCTGCGCGTAGACCACCACCACGGCGGCCAGCACCACGTAGCAGGTGGTCGTCAGAGCGTTGGCCATCTGTAGAGAAAACAGCAGAGGGGTGTATTAGGGCTGCCAACACACACACACACACACACACACACACACACACACACACACCACGATTCACAAATGCACAGTAGAAGAGTATGTCCAACACAGACACTCGCACACATACTCGCGCCACAAATACACCACAGAGGGTTGCATTCGTCCCGACCCCCACACACACATACCTCGTTAGCATGAGAGCTGCCACCCTCTCTCTCCCCCTCCCCCGTCTCTCTCTCTCCCTCTCTCTCTCTCTCCTCTTTCCCACCCACACTTTCTCGTTCTGCCTACTGGCACCTTTGTCTTATATTTCTCCAACGCCCCCCTCTCCACTCTGTGGAAGCCCTCTATCACTTTTATTTCTCTCCTTCTCTCACTCTCTCTCTCTCTCCCTCTCTCTTTCCCTCATTCAACACACTCCTCTGCTCTTTACTTTATCTTCCCCTCTCTGTCACTCCCACCCTCTCTGTGCTACTTTATCCCTCCCTCTAACTCTCTCTCTCTCTCTCTCCCTCTAACTCTCTCTCTCTCTCTCTCTCTCTCTCTCTCTCTCTCTCTCTCTCTCTCTCTCTCTCTCTCATGCGCTCTCTCTCTAGCCTTGAGTGGCTCATCAGTGGAATCAGTGTCCTGTGCATGTGTGTGTGTGTGTTCCGTCCCCAAACGGAACCCTTTAAAGGGACAGCGCCATAGGACATGTACAGGGGTGTGGTGGCGGTGGTGTGTGTGTGTGTGTGTGTTTGTGTTTGTATGCGTAGGGGAGGAGGGTGACTGACCCTGTCACTGCCCTTCTCACTGCCCTCTGAAGTTGAACACATGAGGAGATATCTCACATGTTCCCTAGGACACATTGAGGATCTCTGTGTGTGGTGTGTGAGTGTGTGTGTGTGTGTGTGTGTGTGTCATGAATTTTTCGGATGCTCTGGATTACCCCTGCTTGGACACAACCTTGTTCACGTTGTTAGCCCCCCACGACACACACACACACACACACACACACACACACACATACACACACACACCTCCTCCCCCGGTCACTTGGGGACTAAGAATGACTGTCATGCCATCCCGTTTGAACACACGGGGGTGGTGTGGTAGGGGTGTGTATGTGTGTGTGTAGGTGACACATATCATGCAGTTAGACACTTCTTCACGAGACTCTTTGAAACTAGCACCAAAAACAACTATTGCCAAGGTCAGAAGTTCAGTGTGTCTGCTTAGACCTCGTTGGCACTAAAAACCAACTCAAGGTGAGAAAAAAGAGAGACAGACACAGATGAGAACATATTTTAAGTTGACACACAACCTTTAAGCTGAAACAACAAACAAAATCCCATTTATCACGATGGCGTCCACAGCCCTCACTGACAACAAACTAATTGCTGTCCCTTGCTGAGTAAATGCCATTTGCCATGAGAGAGAGACACCTCTCTGAACCAACGATTTTCTATCCCTCCCTAACCTCTCCATTTTTTTAATCTCACATCTCTGCTATTTGATTTAAAGATTATGGCGTGCTCAGTCCACAAAAACGCGTTGGTTTGTTTGGGTGCTCTT
This sequence comes from Tenualosa ilisha, assembly GCA_015244755.2. Taxonomy (NCBI): domain Eukaryota; kingdom Metazoa; phylum Chordata; class Actinopteri; order Clupeiformes; family Clupeidae; genus Tenualosa; species Tenualosa ilisha. The sequence continues at coordinate 1,547,386 of PYXC01001489.1, forward strand.
TGGTACAAGGTAACAATTTGTGGAAAAAGAGAGAAAGATTCCTCTGGCTAAGGCACTCTTTAATCAAATGTCATTAAAATGTCTCTGTTCAAAATGACATGTCCTGGATGGACTAGTTAAAGATGTTTTTATGTTTTCAACTAGTCCATCTAGGATAGTTGTCATTTTCAATAGAGACATTTTTTTTTTAAATTAAGAAGTGCCTTGGCCTCAGAAACATTTTCTTTCTTTTAACATTTCTGCTGTCAAAGTGCACATTGCATTACTAGACAATACATAAGACTTCAATTACAGAGCATGTCACCAATTTAATTGTGGTCAAGCAACAAATGTCTACGTTTTTTATTGTTGTGATTTGCAAGCTGTAAATTTCTGCTTTTACTGATGTTTTTGTTTCTCCAAATGTCAGAAAAGTTCATACGATTTAAGCCGCAACAGAGTATGATACTGAGCTAAATGATTTTTTTGTTTGTTTTGTTTTGTTTTAAGAAAAGGAAAAATTTGCCCTTTCTGGTCTGAGATCAGAGATTTCTTTAGGGACACAGTATTCAGAATGGTTCATTAATGCGAACTGGAGATGAGTGTCAGCTGCGCAGTGTGTTGGTTTCTCTGAGAAACAGCATGTTGGAGAGCAAACAAAGTTGGAAATGTAAAGAGAGGAAGGAGAGGCTGCCAGGAGTCTTGCGAACTGTGTGCTTTAGATCGGCACGCTCTGTGACCACGGAAAGGTCAGACCAGTGACATGCGGCGCAAGCTGAGGCTGCCAGTACGCCGTCACGCAGCACAGCGCAGCACAGCGCAGAACATCGCAGAACATCGCAGAACATCGCAGCACAGCGCAGCACAGCGCAGCCAGTAGACGAAACCAGACACACAACATCTCCCCAACAGCACAGCGCCAGGAGCAGACACACAACATCTCCCCAACAGCACAGCGCCAGGAGCAGACACACAACATCTCCCCAACAGCACAGCGCCAGGAGCAACACAACATCTCCCCAACAGCACAGCGCCAGGAGCAGACACACAACATCTCCCCAACAGCACAGCGCCAGGAGCAGACACACAACCAGCAATGAAAGCAGAGCACCGAGCATTGAGCCTCAGGATAGACAGACACTGTAAGAGACAAAAAAGAGAGAAAAAGAATGACAGAAGGAAAGGAATGACAAAAAAGAACAGAATGACAAAAAGAATAGAATGACAACAAAACCCATGTCTGTTATCACTCGTATCATGCCTGACAGCCACCCAGGCATCCCATAATACAGAATGAATGGACTTAAACCAGCCAATCAGAGAAGCGTAGGGCCCGTTTCTCATTGGCGGGGAATAAATCACAAGGGTGCCCCTTTGCCTCGATCCCAAGCGACCCGTTGGCCCTTCATATATTTTCATATCACACATGCCCTTTATGAACAGCACTCCATGCATATGCAGCAGCCTCTATGGACTAGCTCACTCATACAGAGGCCTGTTTCCCCCAGGTGATGCTCACCACTGCTCCGAGAGCATCATGTCCTTTGAATACAGTCGAGAGGCTGATTTACCCTATACATGCGCTTTGAGACCAGGCGTAATTCTGTTCGTAATCCCATCTCATAAATAGGTATTGCAAGTGAGACTTAAACTCTGTTTTGACACAGCCCTTGCACAGTCTGCAGGCCTCCCAGGCCACACTTCAGTTCACAAGGGCCTCTGAAGCTGGACAGCTGGCCCAAGTGAAACACACGGAGGCCTATTTGATATGTAGACTGGGTTAGTATGCTCCAGCAGGATCTCAGGGATCTCTCCCTAATACATCAACTTCTCCTGCATTCAACAGCCTCCTTGTCACTGCATGCTGTAGAGAGCTTTGCATTCGTACCCAGGGGGAAAAAAAAGAAGAAGAAACATCCAATAATATCCCCTTCGATTGACAGCTCATTCTCATTGCAGCTTGAAAGAAATAAAAGTAGATTGACAGAGGGAAAATTAAAATCGCATCTCCTGTCAGTCCTTTAGAATTCCATCCTTTCTCATTGCTGATACGTAGTATTTAGCAGATCGCAGGCAGAACAATAACGCTGGCATCTGACAGCTCAGAGGCTCTTAGTTAATGATGCCCCCCGCACTTCAAAATTCCACAATAACAGACGATCAGTTTTAAATTTCCCACTTTTGCTCCTTGGTTTGGAAGAAAACTCTCTCTCGTCTCTTCTTTATTTCATCCATTTTTTATTTATGCCACCTCAGCTGAATGGGCATCTTCCAGGCTCCACTTAATTAAAATATATAATTCATCGCACTATTGGATTTCCTGCCTTTCTTTGTGATGTCCAGTCAAATTTGCATTTAAATTGGAAACTCCTGGCTGTATACAGGCAGGAGGGGCTGAGGAGTATCATAAAACAGCCTCTCACCACCTGTGATAGAAACACACACTCGCTTACCCTCACAAACACACACACACACACACACACACACACACCACACATGCACAAGATACAAAGTCACAGATACAACACACACACACACACACACACACACACACACACACACACACACACACACATACAAGATACAAAAACACACAAAGTGACACATAAAATACACACACACACACACACACATTTGCACAAAGCACATGAAATAAATACATGGTCTTTAACTCACCTTAAGAACAAACACACACACACACACACACACACACACACACACACATACACTAATCCCTGCTTAAAGCTGAACAAACAGAGTGTACAAAGAACATTAAAGTCAAAGTTGATTGGGAACGTATCTAACTTTGATGACTAAATTCCTAATTCCTTATTTGATGCCAGGCGTGAACACTGTCGGCCAATAGGAGAACAAATTACCCTCCTGGAGGTGTGTGGAGCTCAAACATACACACACACACACACACACACACACCACCCTACTTCAGTGCCTCCAGGGTGGAGGCCTACATCAATTGAACTTCTCCAGCGAACCTCTCTAGTGCCTTTGATAAGCCATTCCTCTGAAGGGGTGTTCGCCTCTCATCAGCACGCACACACACATGCACATATGCCCGCACACACACACACACACACCCTCGTGCACACACACATACACACAGACACTCACACACAAACACACACACACACACACGCACACAGTTTCGAAAGAAAGAAAGTTCTCAGACTTTGGTCAAAGTTCAGAATTTATTTAGAAAGTCTGAGAAAGTATGCTCCAATATTAATGCTCCTTAGTGGAGGCCTTGTGGAATAAAGTCTTGGGGACTGTGTTAGATTTCCTAGCTTTCTGATGCCATTCATTGTCCCACAGCTTGTTACTGTAATGGAATAAAATGCACTGAGGAGACCCAGTTAGCCAATTACTGTTTGAGCTTTCAATCACTAGCATTGCTCTCCTAATTCCATATTAATTCAGATGTGGCGCTTTAGGGGAGCAAATACTGTAATCTGTCCGTCTATTTGTTTGCCGATACTCATCATTTGTGTTGTAAACAAGGTTGTTGTTAAATCTGACAGGAATGAATTGATTAGATGAGCTCCAATCCAAATGGAGTTTCTTTGAGTCAAAAACAATAAAACAAAGAGAGAGAAAAAGAGAGAGAGAGAATAACTTCATTTCAAACCCCCACAAGCCCAAGAAAAAAAACACACTAAAAGTTCCCAAATAAATAAACACGTAACCACCCTATCCCAGCTCATCACATGCGATCAGTCACTGCTTCCATAAACCTTTCAGTCATGCGTACTGGGAGGGTTTCCGCACACCGACAACTCCACAAGAGCGGCACATTCCGCTTTTGATATCCCATTGGTTGGATATCATTATTTTTAATGCAACTCCGTACAACACAGTATAATTGAGCTGCCACTAGCATGCCAAATAGGAGTCAGTGCTATTTTTGATGGCACCGCCCTGTAAAATCCATCGCTTCCTTAATGCTTTTCTGTGTGTGTGTGTGTGTGTGTGTGTGTGTGTGTGTGGTGTGGCATTTTCTGTGTACATAATTATATGTGTCTGTGTGCTTGTATGAATGTGTGTGTGTTTGTGTGTGTGTGTGTGTGTTTGTGTGTGTGTGTGTGTGTGTGTGTGTGTGTGCCAGGGTAAGTTATAGACAGTGTCTGTATACATCAGTGGCTCTGTAGGGAGGGCTTCAGACTCAGAAACTAAAAAAGGGTTCACACAATCATGTCACACATCACAAAGCTACTTTAGCCTTTCTCTGTCATGTGAATCCTACTATACTGTATGATACTCAGACAGGACAAAGAAGCTGGTGTTGGTTTTGTGTAAGAACAAAGGTGCCAACTGATTTGAGATCAGCGTGTTAGTAATTGGATCAGAAGACATGTAAGAAGGTGTTAAGGTATGCCTGTGTGTGTGTGAGTGGTGTGTGTGTGTGTGTGGTGACATTTCATATGTACATAGCTGCATGTATCCACATGCTTGTGTACGTGTGTGTGTGTGGTGTGACATTTTCTATGTACATAACTATATGTGTCCACGTGCTTGTATGAACGTGTGGTTGTGTGTGTGTGTGTGTGTGTGTGTGTGTGTGTGTGTGTGTGTGTGTGTGTGTGTGTGTGTGTGTGTGTGTGCGTGTGTGTGTAAAGCCTGCCTGCAAATTCAGGGCACATGTTTGACCTGTCAGTGTGTGCACATGCATGCATACGTGCTGAGAGCAAGATGTTACCTATAGAGTGTGGAGTGTGTGTGTGAGGGGTGTGTTAGCCATCTGGATCAAAAACAAGTGTCACACACACACACACACACACAGGGAGGCTCACTACCCAAACACATTTTACATCCCTGTAGCTGAACCTGTGAACCCAGCCAAAGTGCATCAGACAAAGCAAACAGCAGAATGGACAGGAGCAACGTGAGGCCAGTGCAGTGTTTGTGTGTGATCAGTGTGTGTGTGTGTGTGAGTGGAGGAGGGTGTGTGTGGGAGAGAAAGGGAGAGTGCATGTGAAAGACACAGGCCTACTGGTTGGGGGTAAGCTGCCGCCTGGGTTTAAAGGGATGCTAATTCAGAGCAGAACACAGGGGCAAAGCAATATAGCTGGAAAACACACACACACACACACACACCACACACACACACACACACACACACACAGACACACACATGCTGCACACAAACACCATACACACACACACATGTATTCACATCCTACAGAGCCACATACATTACACTGTGTTTGCTGTCCATGTTTCTAAAAATGAAACAGCTCTCTTTTTACACTTATTTTTAAAAGCCCTCGTGTGTGTGTGTATGTGGGTGCGACTGAGACGAGATGCTGGCTGGATGGCTGACCACCCGCGTCGCCTGACTGGACTTCCCCCGGCGGCACTGAAACAGAGAACCCTCAGCTCGAACTAGGGGCCACTGCACACACACGCACACACACATACACATACACACACACACGCACAGGAGAGACTCCAGATGAGTTATGGAGGCCGCAGACTCCTGGTCATAAACCTCCAGTCTAGGGGTGTGTGTGTGTGTGTGTGTGTGTGTGAGAGAGAGAGAGAGAGAGAGAGAAACAACAGCGCTATTTACCTGCCTCATGTCCAGAGGTGACTACAGGCCTCCCTCCTGCCCACGGGAGAGTAGAACAGCCCTACTGTATATATGCTGGTGTCCACAGGGCCTTCAAATACAGAGCTGGATGAATGGAGCACCACAGCAGCTCGTCGTTCGCATGGTCACACACACTGACATGTCACAAAGCTCTCTCTCTCTCTCTCACACACACACACACACACACAGGGTCACACAAGGCCCAAGCTACTATTAAGGTTTAGTGCAATTGACAGACATGCACCCATGTGCAAAGTGCTATTTGTGAAACATTCAGGTGTGTGTGTGTGTGTGTGTGTGTGTGTGCGTTCGCAAAATTCATGCCTTGTCACACGGGCCACTCCATAACCATTAATTGAGCTCATATTGCTATGTTTGACCTGAATAAAATAGTCATGAGTCTCTCTCCCCATTCACTAGCTTTTTTCTATTCATGAACAAACCACACACACACACACACACACACACACACACACACACACACACCAATAAAACATCAACTCCAGTCATAACTCATGTCTCCCCCTTCTAAAGCTCTTCTCTTGCAGCAAACCATTCCCAGTCGAGACCCACGTGGTTGATCCAGTTGTCTGTAAAGGCTCTGGTTCCTGCAGCTGTTCAAACATGTGCCGGACAGCTTATTTAGTCAACGACAGAAAGGACAAGCGTCGCCGGCTGTTGGTTTGCACATCAGTGTGATATCACTTCTCCACTGCTGGACGACCAATCAAAAGGGCTCGCTCTTCATCATTTAGTAGGGGCCGCACCACAATTCCATTAGTCGTTCAAAACCCAGTTTTAGTTCACTCCCTGCAGAAATCATCCTGCTGAAACTAGCCTATGCTCTTAGCTGGAGTCAGATCAGGTTTAAGTTGACTTAAAATGGTCAAACCAACTAAGAAATCTTAAGCTGCTCAACCAGGCTGGTCCAACTAAAATCGGTTGCAGCATTATATTATGTCCCAGCCTGTCAAACCCAATATTGCTTCAGTAGGCTGGTTATGCTGGTATTGGAGCTGGAAATGGCTGGTATATGACCTGCAAAAACACCTGAATGACCTTCATATGATAAGACCAGCAAAACCATCAACACACCTTAAGCTGGCAAAAGCCTCTAGCTGGTGACACCAGCTTAAACCAGCTAAACCAGCTACAAGCATAGGCTGGTTTTAAGTTGCCCATATGTTTCTGCAGGGCGTACCCAGACTGTAGGCCATCAATGCCTGACTTGACTGAAAACGGCTCGCCCTTTCTCATTGTTTGACCTGTGACTGATGAAGGGGGATGGAGTTCACTATATATGAATGAAAAATGAAAACAGCTGCCATGCGTGTTCAGTTTCGATAAAATCTGGACAGTTATTGCCTGTTAATGAAGCCATCGCTGACGTGCCCACCTGCATGCATAGCAGCCTAGCTCAGCGTGGTGATGCTACCCTGCTGCTGCAGGATGCTACGCTACAGCTTTTTAACGAAGCTACATTAGTGGGCATTCTGTTTCTTTAGTCTAACGTGTCTGATGAGTGATTTAAGGGTTTTATGTAAGCTGTGATTCGGGAGGAAGCCTGATAAGCTTAGCGATGGTGGACTCCTCCAGCCCTAGGAAACAACTTGAATAAATGAAGCTAAATTAAGCAAAAATTAATTATTATTATTATGTTAATTATTTTACAATTTCACTCAAACTTGTAATTATTGATTAAGGTATTACATTAGCCTCCCTGTTTGTTCTCCTGTCCTCCATTTGCAAACAGCTCAGTTGCATTTTGGTGATATGATCGAGAAACTTCTAAATCATGACGTCAAGCTGCAAATGCATCCTTGTTTTTTGTTTATTTGTTTTGATAACTTTTCTTTCAGTCTTCTGACTAAACTGCTGGTTATCCCACCCAGTCCAGTCTGGGGCTCAAACCTCAACATCAAACTGGGAGTCGAGTTCTCTAGCCAATCAAGTGAAGAGCCCTGGCTGCCAGTAATGTGTTGGGAGGAAGTTTAATAACATTCTACACACACACACACACTCTTTCTCTCTCTGTCTCTCTCTCTCTCTTTCACACACAAACACACACACACACACACACACACACACATTACAGTCATCAGGGACACAGTACGTACACAATCATGATTTCTCCTATAAATGGGAGACTGAGTGTGTATGTGTGTGTGTGTGTGAGTGTGAGTGTGCGTGTGTGTGTGTGTTTGTTTATATTTATGTGTGTATGTGGGATGTGGAGGAAACGTTTTTGAAAAGAAGCAAAAATAAAAGCAGAGTGTCAGGCTGTGAGAGTTTCATCTCGGGGATTTTCAGAAGCAAGGGAGCGGAGAAATGACTCAGTGACTTCAAGAGAATGTTTCAGTTTTCTCAATCTGTCCCTAAAGTGAACTGAGAAAATAAATAAATTAATAAATAAATAGAAATCAGAGCTTACATGCTGGGTTGAAATGATGATTCTGAATAGCAGTGCTTGCACAAACTTGCAAGGATTGACCTAATTCAGTTCACATTAGGTCATCCTCCCCATTTTGAACACCCTGATTTCTCCTTTTCTCTCTCAGATGCCTGTGGGGTGTGTGAGGATATGGAAGACTCAGAAATTGTCTTGCTTTGCATAATTGAGAAGCAAGAACAGAGTGTTATTGGCGCTAAGAGTCATTATCCTTCTAGAATGCCCCTCTGTGACCTCAACACTAGTTCACTCCACACGTCTCGCCACATCAACTTCACTCATCTGTGACTGACTAAATCACTACATTAGAAGCTTTTTCGCCCACAACATCCGTCACCTGGAGGCAGGACTAGAATGACATGGCTTTGTCTCTCTCTCTCTCTCTCTATCTATCTATCTATCTATCTATCTATCTGTCTTTCCATCTCTCTCTTTCCCTTTCCCTTTCTGTTGCTCTGATCAGCACTGACGACAGCACTTTCCATCTTCAAAGGGTCGCCCAAGGATCGCCGCCATGCATGCTATATTTATCTTTGCTTCATCAGCCAATGGCAGAAGGAGGTCTTGTCCAAACCCCAGTGAATGCCACGCCCACATAATCCTCCCCACAATCACCACCCTCACTTCCCTGTTTTCACTGAAGAGAATACCTGCTCCGATTGAAGAGAATACCTATGTGAATACCTATGTGTGTCACTCACACACACACACACATAAACACACACACATACACACAAACACACACACATATAATTCCAATCATGACTCACACATATACACACACACACACATAAATGCTAATGTGAATGTTTTTTCTTTCACACTCTTTCTCTCTCTCTGTTGCTCAGTCATATACACACACACACATGCACACACATTGAGGGTGTGCTCAAAGGTTGCCCTGGCCTCTGGCACACAGGCCAGGCTGTGCCCTGGGTCTCTCTATGCCAGCTCAAACATCTGTTGCCCTGGATACCAGGATGCCCTGATGCTCTCCGACCATCATCCACCTCTGACACGGCGCCACACTCAGAGCCAAGGAGCCGTGACACCCAAGGCAACGCGACCCCGGCAACCCCAGTGACCCCGGCAACACTCGGCAACCCCAGCAGCAGCAGCAGCAGCTGAGATGAGAACAGTGGAAAGATTCCTTCAGAGAGAACCTGAGTCCTGTTGGTTAGCTAGAGCTGAGAGGACCGAATGCAGCAGGCCTGACAAGCATACAGGTACACACATTAACACACACACACACACAAACAAACGCACATGCACACACACACACACACACACACACACATAGATGCATACAAGCACACACACACACAGAGATGCATACAAGCACACACACACACACACAAACTGAAGCGCAGTGGCTGATCTCTCCGAGGACCGCCTCTCATCACTGGCCTGACAGAGTCATTAGGATGCTATTCCCAGCACCACAGCCCCTTCACTGCTTATTAGCTACACAATCCATTACACACACACACACACACACACACACACACACACACACACATACACACACACACACACACACACACACACAAAGGCTGGCAGGCTTTTCACTAGCATGCTTTAGCCCAAATTACATGCAGTGTGAGAATATGTGTGTGTGTGTGTGTGTGTGTGTGTGTGTGTGTGTGTGTGTGTGTATGTGTGTGTGTGTTTGCCAGAGGAGGGGGGGTGGTGTTCCATCATGGCCATAGGAGGTCAGCTGGCTTTGCTCTAATACAGCAACGGAAGCAAGGTCATAGCAGGGGGAATTCAACAGAGAGAGGGAGAGAGAGAGAAAGAGAGAGAGAGGGAAGAATGAAAGAATAACAAACAGAAAACAATAAAGAAGAAGAAAAACAGACCGAGGACAGACGGACAAAGAGATGAAAAAGGACCAACAAGTTGACAGGGGGCAGGAAAGAGAGAAAGCAATATGATGGAGATAAAGAGATGGACAGTAAGAGATAGAGGGATAGAGAGAATGAGACAGAAAGATGGAGACGGGTTTAGAAAGAGCCAGAGACCAGGGCCAGGATGCCAGGATTTTTCAAATACCAAGGTCAAAAATGGCTGACAATGCTCACCCATTTCTGATATGCAAAAATCTAACAAGGAATTTTTGTATAACCTGTGGAGTATGAAACCTATAACTCGCCTAACTGTGTGTGTGAGTGTGTGTGTGTCGGGCCACTGGCTACCAAACACAAAAATGGTTATTTTCACAAGTCACTCAACTGTAGATCATGATTTTGAGTGAAATGTACTTGACTGGTGCCAGTTTCTATTTATGTATTTTGATGTGTGTGTACATGTGTGTGTTGGAAGGGGATCACTTCCAACTAGCAAACTACTTCCCACTAGCAAAAGAAATTGTTGGGAGAGACTGTGATTGTGGAGACAGGATCTGGAGACGGGATCTTTGTAGAGTTCATTCTAGCAGAAGACTCATTGTAACTTTACTTCACTACAACGAATTCCAGGATCTCATTTGTTTGTGACTGACTTTGAGTGTATTGAAGTTCATGTGAGTGGTGTTATATTGCGCATTCAAAATGCTCATTCTATAAAAAGCACACACACCAACATAGATGCTCTTGTTTTGAGAAGTAGGCAAGTGCCTACTCTGCAATTTTTGTCTAACATTCTCAATTTGAGAAGTCCAATGTATCTGAAAGACGATAGATTTGATACAGAGATTATAAAACTCATCAACTCTAGAAAAAACACAGAGGACGTGACCTCGGTGTGCTCAATGGTAGCTACCGCCGTGTCAGAGACAGAGAGAGGGCACATCACCCAAGGACACACAAAAAGAAAGATGCAAAGATAGCAAGGACATCTCAGTGAGTCCGCATAAAAGGTTCTCACAACCGGAGGGACTTGAATGAATATAGCAAACACACCAGGCAATCTTCCTCAAGGTGTCATGTCTATATACAGCACATAAATACAGCATTTCCCAATCTGATGCCGTGAGAGAGAGAGATAGAGAGAGTGAGAGAGAGTGAGAGAGAGGGAGAGGGAGAGAGATAGAGAGAGAGCGAGAGAGAGAGTGCAGTGGGTGAATGGGAGTACATATGACAGCACTAGGTAGCTTTGCAAAACATAAGTAATAGAAATAAATGCTAGTCTATCCAAACCCCTGTTGTACTTCTCCTGCATGACCCCTGGCAGTTGGGTTGAGCTGTGGATCTGCCCAAGGCTTTTTCCTAGACTAACTAACACAAGGGTAGTTAGTCTCGGAAAAGGGTGCCCCTGCTGCTCTAGGGTGCTCCTTGCTGTAACGCGCCATGACGCAATATATTGTAAAAGGCACTATATAAATAGAATAGAATAGAATTGAATTGAATTGAATTGAATTGAATTGAATTGAATTGAATACCACCAGTAGAAACACCAAAGGACCTGACTGGGATTACAAGTCTTCCCACCCAGTGCCATCACCCATTCAGGACATGTTCCAATTAACATTGTGTGTGTGTGTGTGTGTGCGTGTGTGTGAGTGTGTGTGTATGTGTGTGCGCATGTGTGTGTGTGTCTGTGTGTGTGTGTAAGTGTGTGTGTGAGCCTGTCATTGGTTGTGGAGGGCTTTGTGTGATTGTATCCTGGTCTGACACTCTGGGTCTTAAGCTCACTCAGACTTCAATTTTAGATTCAATTTCTGCTTGCAGTCAGATAAAACACAATATCCTAGAGATCAAAGACAATTACACCTCATCCCAGAGGGCCCTCTCTCTCTCTCTCTCTCTCTCTCACACACACACACACACACACACACACACACGCGCGCGCATATACCTATATACACATGCAAAGACACTTGTGCAGACACACACATGTGCACACATACACACAATCATAACCCATTACACACCCACACAAACACTCTGCACATGCACATACCTCTGCATACACACATGCACACACACACACACTGTGGTCTCTGCTGCTTTTTGCTGACGGAGGTTTGGCCTGGTGCTCTGCGGGTCAGAACCAAAGCACCTCTGGGCACCTGCGGACCTCGACTCTGATTGAACTCCTGCCTCACTGAGCACGAGAGGATAACCTTCACAAGGCCAGCTGCCACGCTACGGTGGCCTACATGGCTCAGTGCACAAAAACCGCCAGGCTTCGAGACCACTGAGGAGGATAGAAGTGGAGAAGACTCATTCCACTCAGACAGCGCTGCACCCCGCCCCCCCCCCACACACACACACACCACCACCACCACCACTACACACAGATACACACATGCATACACACACACACACACACACACACACACAATCCTTCACCCTGTCCCCCCCAAGGGCCTGGCAGGTGCTAATGCCTGTGAGATTTATCAATCAAGCTCGGATGGTTCTGGAAGAAGTTCTCTGAGTGGTCAAGAGGCACTCCGGGGTGCGTGTGTGTGTGTGTGTGTGTGTGTCTCTGGGGAAAGACGGGCTCCATCGCCCCAGGGGGATTTCAGGGCTCCAGGCAAGGACACGTCAGTGAGAGAGATAAGCACCTTTGCTGTGCCTCTGAAGAGCTTCTTCTGGCATAAGCACGCCACACACACACACACACACACACACGCAAACAC
>PYXC01001489.1:1562500-1575000 GCA_015244755.2 Tenualosa ilisha
GATGGAGGAAGCAATACAGAGAGAGGAAGAGAGGGTGGATGAGAGAGAGGGAAGAGGAGAGGGTTATGTTCTACATCAGGCCTGAGAGAGTCACAGCACAACACAGCACAAGCCCCTAAACCAACCCCACTGAATAATACATGAGGCCTCAGCAGCCTGCACACAGGCACAGGGTGGAGGGGAGTTAGATGGAGCACAGGAGCAGGAGCAGGGTGGAGCAGAGTTAGATGGAGCACAGGAGCAGGGTGGAGTGGAGTTAGATGGAGCACAGGAGCAGGGTGGAGCAGAGTTAGATGGAGCACAGGAGCAGGGTGGAGTGGAGTTAGATGGAGCACAGGACCAGGGTGGAGCAGAGTTAGATGGAGCACAGGAGCAGGGTGGAGGGGAGAGGAGTAAGATGGAGCAGAGGAGCAGGGTGGAGGGGAGTTAGATGGAGCCAGAGACAGACATGGAGAGATGGTGGGGAACGCGGGCCTTGCCTTGCCTGAATAGAGTCTGTTTTTGTTGCCTTTCGCGAGAGAGCGCAGGCAGAGATTGCGACTGGCGGGGAAGAAAAGAGGTGTCATCTAAGGTTGTGCAGAACATCTAAAAATGTGACTATCCTTGAGTGATTGATCTGTTTACTTTCTGAGGGTCAGACAGAGTTAATGAAGTGTGTGTGTGTGTGTGTGTGTGTGTGTTCTGGAGATGCTTTTCTGACATGCTCCGTGTGGCATAACCTTGACTGGGATGTTGGCTGCCACTCCCTGGTGCCCACACACCCACAACCCCTTCATTTCCCTGTCGCTAGATAGATTTAACAACAAAAACAATGAGAAGGAATCATAAACACACACACCGATGCACACAGACACACATACACACACACACACTTGCAAAAACTTTAAAGTTCAGCCAGACGTACACACACACACACACACACACACACTCACACACATTTAACTGCTCAGCTAGACACACATACACATACAAACGCACACACACACACACACACACACACACACACAGATACACATGCACACACACATATATATACACACACACACACACACACATACACATACACACACACACATAATCAAACACACTTCATTGTTCAGCCAGACACACAATCACTACGGGCTGTAGCCCAGAGTGCCCCACACGAGTGTGAGGCATTGCAGTCAAATGCAGTGATGTTCTTTTTATTGTTTGCTCTTGTGTGTCTACGCCTGAGAGCAGAGGACAGTGTATTGCAGGTGCAGTGTGTGTGTGTGTGTGTGTGTGTGTGTGTGTGTGTGTTGCAGGTGCAGTGCACTGTGGCTCCGGGCTTGTAATTGCTTTGAGACAAGGACCCGACAGAGGGGACCTCTGTTTCCTCTCACACACTCTAGGCTCAAGAGTGTTTTTTTTTTCCTTCATTATATTTATTTATTTAATTCTTCTTTCTTTTTTGCTTTTTTAAGCTTTTCCCTCTGCCCCTTCACCCTTCCCTCACGCCTTTCTATTTTGGCCTTTGGCTCGTGAGAAGATCGAAAAGTCTGGTGGGTAAATCGAGGCGGTGGCTCAGCCCGACCGCAAGGGAATTGAGACGGAATGAGGCTTGAGGTCCGTCTGAGTGGCCTTGATAGGCTCAGCGCTCGCTCCAGACTGGGAGAGATGGCGTTGCAGCCCTGTCCAGTTTAGGCCAGTGTGTGTGTGTGTGTGTGTGTGTGTGTGTGTGTGTGTCAATGTGTTTGCATGTGTGTGTGTGCACATGCAAGTGTGTGTGTGTGTGTGTGTGTGTGTGTCAATGAGTTTGCATGTGTGTGTGTGCACATGCAAGTGTGTGTGTGTGTGTGTGTGTGTGTCAATGAGTTTGCTTGTGTGCGTGTGCACATGCAAGTGTGTGTGTGTGTGTGTGTGTGTGTGTGTGTGTGTCAATGAGTTTGCGTGTGTGCGTGTGCACATGCAAGTGTGTGTGTGTGTGTGAGAACGTGATTGTATGTGTTTGTGTGTGTTTGCATGCGTGAGGATGGAGTGGGAGTGAAGGAGAGACTGATGGAGTCTTCAGATGTGGCCTTTGATCGATAGTCAAATGTGGGGAGAGTAACTGCTTGCACAGAACAAAAGCAAGTCCTCAGAGTTTGTTTTCTTATTTCTTTTTGTTTTTTTTCCACCCTGTTCTCTGGGGACAACCGGCCCAAATGAGCAATTATTATGTCTCTACACTGTTTCTACATCGACACAAAGTACACGGCTTAAAAAAGTTCAACCTTCTTTTGTATGTGTGTGTGTGAAGAAAAAAAGAAACATATTGCAAGCAGTCACATTCCATCTTTTTTTTTATTCTTTAAATCTCCATCCCCCTCTCTTGTTTGAAAATGTCAAATCTGTGACAAATTTCACTCATGCGTGTTTCTGCCAGGCACAAACACAATGGCGGAGAGAAAAACAAACAGAGTGCTGCTTTACATCAGCGTAATTATTCATGGTGCATGCAAACACTGTCTGTCAGTGCAGCTCACACACACACATATACACACACACACACACGCACATGTTGGGTTCAGGCCTCCACTGCTGTTTTTGGAAGCATCCAACTCATAGAGAGCGAGGCAAGAACTCCACACAGTTTACAACACACACTTATTTCTGTTGCCATAGTGATGCAGAGTGAAATATAGCTTCATCAAACAGTACATCAAATGAGATGGTGTGTGTGTGTATGTGCACATGTGTATGTGTGTGTGTGTGTGTGTGTGTTTGCGTGTGTGTGTGTTTGTCTGTGTGTGGGTTCAGGGGCCGGGACGAAGGAAGGTATACACACAGTTATGCCTATATGCAAATATGACCATACACACACACACACACACACACACACACACACACACATACACACACACACATACACTCTCTCACACACACACACACACACAACACATAGCTAACATTAGCCATGGTGCCCCTGAACACGGCACACTGAATGTGTCCTATAGCGGGAAACTTCCAGAACACGCCGACATGCTAATCAAAACACACTGTGGCGGCCAAACCCAGAACACCATAACTCACTTCTCACTCCCCACACCACCGCACCGGAACCTTCCATCAGCCTGCCCCTGCGTGGCGTGAGGGAACAACATGAATCTTGTAAAACTGTCGTCCTACTCCTTCATCTGCCATCCCACCACTCCCCTCCAAAAAAAGAAAGGAAGAAGCGAGAGCAAAAAAAGGAAAGAAAGAATGAGAAGACTAGAATGGGAAGGCTGTTCTTCCTCAGCTGTTGTCTTTGAAATTCTATTACTAAAACCGACGGGTGGGGGGGGGGGGTCGTTGTCGGTGGAGAGAGGGGGGGGTGGTTGTCGGTGGAGAGAGGGGGGGTGGTTGTCGGTGGAGAGAGGGGGGGGTGGTGGTTGTCGGTGGAGAGAGGGGGGGGTGGTTGTCGGTGGAGAGAGGGGGGGGTGGTTGTCGGTGGAGAGAGGGGGGGGTGGTTGTCGGTGGAGAGAGGGAGGCATGGAGGGCACCCTGAAGCGGCGCTGGGAGAGCCAATGAAGAGGAGCCGGAGTGGATTATAAAGATAGAGTCAGGTTGGGCCTCTCCTCCGTCTCTCCTCCGTCTCTCCCCGCGCTCCTCTGACACTCCTCTGGTTTGTTTGGAGGCAGGTTGTGCCGCACTGGAGGGAAAAGCAGATTTCATGGCAGCTTTGGGAGGGATTAGAGGAGGAGAGGAGAGGAGGAGAGAGAACCCTCAGCCGCTAGTGTTTCCTCCTCCGCCTCCAGTGCATATGCTACGCTATGCTACACCACTGCCGCCACACACACTCACACACACACACACACACACACACGCCACAAACAACACACACACACACACACACACCTACACATGCAGCCTTACAGTACACACACGCACACACACACACACACATACCTACCCATACAGACTTACATCCCTCTGCTTTGAGAAGAAACTGAATACTGTTTATGTGAGAAGAGGCTCTTAAAACCACTGCAAGGACCAAAGTACCCAACATTCCTGCTTCTATCCTTTCAAAAAGCCCTTTTTGAGTACAGCCACTTGCTATTTCTTATCAAAATGACTGCATGGGAAAAGGTCACTTTGTATAATTTCCTAGAATGCTTAATACAGAATCCCCCTTTAATGCAACATGTCATCTCTAGGCAAATGTTTAGAAATAAATCTTGCTTTGCTTTTTGCATTATAGCAACTGAAGTTGCCTTCCACTTCTAGATATTTATATTAGCAAATATCAGACGCTCCATATCGCTCCTCTGAAATGTCATATGTTGATAAACAACAGCTTTTCTGCGAAAGTTATGTTGCATACAACATTCCAAGCAAGTCAATGATTACAAACAGCAATAAATCTCTCTTTCTAACACACACAGACACACATTCACTAACACACCTGCATGCACTTCATAAAACTCACACACATATCTGAGCCAACCTCTCATCTTTCATCAGTGCATTAGCTAAAATGGACATCAGTCCTTCTGTTGCATTATTAACGTGTCATCTCAAAGGTGACCTTTGCTACACTGACATCTTGGTTTACACAGCAGAATATCACAGTGGCTTGATGGCAGGCCCATCTGAGCCCAGGGATGTGTATGTGTGTCTGTCTGTGTGTGTGTGTGCGTGTGTGCATGTGTGTGTGTGTGTGTGTGTGTGGAAGGAGGGAGGGGGTGAAAATTAATAGAAAAATCAGTGGAGGGTCAGAGTGTGTGTGTGTCTGTGTGTGTGTGTGTTTGTAAGAATGGGAGACAGAGTATGGTTTAAGATGAGGGGGCTGTAACTGCTGATAACTAAACCCACACTCATGTTGTCATGATGAAGGGAGTGTGTGTGTGCGTGTGTTTGTGTGTGTGTGTATGTTATCATGATGAAAAGAGTGTGTGTGTGTGCGTGTGTGTGTGTATGTTATCATGACACTTCCCAAGTGGCTTGCTGTGTGTATGTGGAAGGGTTGGACTCATATCATCAGGACACTTCTCGGTGTGTGTGACATGGACATAGACCTGAGGAGTGGCCCAGTGGCAGACTCCAATAGTGGACTCCAATAGCAGACTCCAACAGCAGGCTCCAGTGACAGGGCCTCACAGCAACATGACTGTGCAAGCTAGAGTATTCACATGGGCAGCACGGGTGACAGGAGGGGTCTCTCTGGAAAAGATGCAGGGGCATTTAAGGGGCAGGTGGGGTTTCCTTGGAGGAGATGCAGGGGCATTTAAGGGGCAGGTGGAGTTTCCTTGTAGAAGATGCAGGGGCATTTAAGGGGCAGGTGGGGCTTCCTTGGAGAAGATGCAGGGGCATTTAAGGGGCAGGTGGAGTTTCCTTGTAGAAGATGCAGGGGCATTTGGGGGGTAGGTGGGGTTTCCTTGGAGAAGATGCAGGGGCATTTGGGGGCAGGTGGGTCTCCTTGGACAAGATGCAGGGGCATTTGGGGGCAGGTGGGCCTCCTTGGACAAGATGCAGGGTGCTTTGGTCTCACTAACAGGCTGTGGTTGCTACAGATCTTCTCTAAAATAATTCAATAATTCAAGTGTTTGGAAAGGTGGGTTTGTAAGACTAGCCAGAGGGGTTCATTGGTAGCCAGCACTTCAATCATTTATTTATTCATTTCCTTTCTTTCCCTCCTTCCTTCCACCTCTCGCTCTCTCTCTCTCCTGCCCAAGCGAAACGTGGTGCATTAAATAGATTTATGTAACAAAGAACCATGAGTAGTAGGGTCGGATTGAAGAGACTGGGGAAGTGAGTGGTGTGTGTGTGTGTGTGTGTGTGTGTGTGTGTGTGTGTGTGTGTGTCTGTCGGGGATTGTTAGGGGGGTGGTGATGGTGTTGGTGTGTGTGTGTGGGGGGGTGGTGAGGTGGTGTAGAAGTTTCATTAATTTAAGAAGTGAACAGGCTGCAAAATTCAGGCAGGTCCGTCGGCCTGGAACAATAAGTGTGGGAGGATTAGAGAGGGGGAGAGCCTGGGAAGGAAACATTTTGGCCAAACTAATTAAGCTAAAAGTCAAAACTCCCCGGGTTAAAGGAGCGTTAGCTTGCTCGCTCGCTCGCTCACTCTCCTGTTCACAGTCTGCCCATCTGGAGCAGCACAGGAAGGCAGGTTGGCACACAACAGCTCCGCTGGGCCATAACACATCCCTTTACAGACAGACAGAGTGAGGTACAAAG
Organism: Tenualosa ilisha; assembly: GCA_015244755.2. NCBI lineage: Eukaryota > Metazoa > Chordata > Actinopteri > Clupeiformes > Clupeidae > Tenualosa > Tenualosa ilisha. Next base: position 1,568,662 of record PYXC01001489.1, read on the forward strand.
ATAGAGAGATAGAGGGAGAGAGGAAGAGAGGAAGAAAGAAAGAATGTATGTGTGTACATGAGAGAGACAGTAAAAGACAACCAGAAATAGAAAGAAACAGAATGTGTGTGTGCGTGTGTGTGTCTGTGTGTGACACAGAGAGAGACAGTAGAGGAAAAGCAGAGAAGGGCGAGAAGAACAAAAGAACAAGAGAGCTTATAGTAAGAAAGAGGAGAGAGAGAGAGAGAGGGAGGACAAGAGGACGTGGCACAGATGGAGAATGCTCGATCCTATGGAAACATGCTGTGATGTCTGAAGTGGCAGCACAAGCGGGCATCAGTAACGGGGAGGACCATGAGCAGCTGGGCACCAGCTAGCTGGATTAGCACGTTAGCTACTGTTAGCTCTCCCATAGGCTAGCAAATACCCAGGTATCAGAAACAACAGCTCTCATAGGCTGGAAAATACTCTGTCATCAGCAATTCCAGCTTCCTGCTGGCTAAGAAATACCCAGGGATCAGAAATATTGCGTAGGCTAAATACCCAGACATCAGCAACCTCTTCACCACATACAGGACACATTATGCAGTGCAGCATCCTGGCAATGAACAGCAAGTGAGGAATTATCAACAACACTTTACTTGAAATCTCATTTATCAACCCCAAGGGACGATTGCTGAACTGGACACTGAGTTATAGCATTAGACCAAATGAATGCTTGGTGTTAATGGGCATATGGTTCTGTTACATCACTGATTACTAACCATCATGGCAGCCTATGACATAACTTACAGTCTGCCATAACATGCATATAACACATGACATGTTATGTCATTGTTATAATGAAGGATTTATAACATAGTTAAACTAATGTTATCACAGGCAGTTCAATTAAATGGAAAAACTTCATATGAGCAAAGAGTGACAAGATTTGTCATGTGACTGAAACTGTTTGCGAAGAGACTGAAAGTCAAATCGAGAATAACACTGAGTATAAAAACCAAGGAAAATGTACGAGTTGCATGTCCTCACTCTAAATGTGAGGATTGCTGAGAGAGGACATCTGTTGAATACTTCTTTCACATGGTAAGCTAATTGAAGTGCTGAAGATCTCTCTACATTTAGCGTCTGGCTATAATCCCGCTCAAATAAACTCATGTCACGAAACTGAGAACTAATTAACAGGGGATTCCAGTTAAAGACTGCTATAATTACAGCAAAAACAAATCTTCGCGAAACGACAAAAATAACAGGGTCATCCATTCCTGTAGGAGTCACAAGGAGTCTCTTGCGACTCACCGTGCAATATACTATTGCTAATTTTCTTGGAAGACCTGTGTGGACCTTTTTCAGCGTAAAAGACTGAGTTAGCCTACTGTCTGATGAACATGGTTCCCAGATGTTTCATAATGTATTGTATTTGGCACGCTTGGAGCGCTTTCTCATTTCCAACCAAAGTCATTAGTGAAATCATGAGCATCTGCAGAGGGGGGAGGAAGAGGAATGTGAGGCTCTCGGCTTTGTCAAATTGGAATGCAACGGACGGCTAAAAAAGGTTGTTGTTTTTTTTTTGAAAGAAAAGAAAAACGCCGCTGTCGTGCTGGGAGTCACTAAGGGAAGAAGTGAAGGCAGGAGGCCAGATGAGGCTAACTCGTCCATGTCGACGGATGCAGGAGGTTAGATAAACAAGCACACACATCAGAAGAGGGATCCCAACACACACTGAGGCCCAGAACTACCAAGTTCAAACACACCAACTCTCTCAAACACTTCACTCGGTACTAAATCAGACAGAAAACTTTTCAAAAGGGACGCACTGCAATGCTGAGTGGATGTCTCAATATGGAATATGGAATCTCAATATGCCCCCTAAGCACTAAACCCAAGGCCTTCAAAAACTTAACTGGCAGGTGATGCATGAAAATTCATGCCAGATACAGAAGAAATCCAGTGTGAATCAATCCATAGCCCTGTTGTTTGAGGCCACTGAGTGCTGTGTGTAGGGAAAAAAAAATGTTCCAAAATAGACTGACTAGCAAACTGGCCGCTAACGCTAACTGAATAGGGCATAGGGAAATGAAACTGAAAGTGAGTTTCTGTGTCCCATTTAGTTAGTGTTAGTGGCTGGTTCCCTATGTGTTTTATTTTGTATCAAATTTGATCATTCCTTTTCCTACCAACAGCACTCAGTGACCTCGAACAAGAGGGTTGTGGATTGATTCACACCATACTTCTCTTTTAAGCCCCTGAGGGTTCAGGCTAAAGCTTATGAGGGCAGTGGGATTCAGTTGATGACTGTGAACGCAGACATAAGAGATTTTATTCTATCTGGTGTTATTGTTGTTGCTTCAGTAAAGAGGTCTTTGAAAATGTAAGGGGCCTATACAGCTCTATATTCCTGGGGTACTGTGAGCTCTGGACCAGGGGTATCACATCTGCTGAAGAGTGGGTCACCATCTGGGATGTGAAGGAGAAGTCTGTCTCTGCCTCTGTGCCTCTGCCTCTGTGCCTTTCACACTTTAGATCCAGCCACCTGCCGTCTGACGTAAAACAGCTCTCTTTAGGACGGCTGGGCTCCCACGCGAGTCTGAATGGGAGCACTGCGTCAGGTGTGTGTGTGTGTGTGTGTGTGTGTCACTGTGTATGTGTGTTGGGAGAGGGGGGGCAGTCTCTGACCTCACCATACGAGAGCCATCTGCTGCATCTGCATCATCCCAATTGCCATGCGTATTAAGAGGTAATGTCACACCGCACGTTTTTGGACCGGGCCGGGCCTGCTCTGGAACCAATGGCTGCAGCAGCATGCTTTGGCAGGAAGCAGGCAGCCTCCCACCTGTCCACACTGGTAGCAGAGTCTGAGAGCAGCTCCATCTGTGCCACCCCCCTCCCCCCCCACACACACACACACGCACACGCACACACACACACACACACAACCTCCCCTCCTGCCCCTCCTGCTAATGATTTCCTCCGTAGCGGACAAACAGGGAATGTTTAAGAGCAGGAGGATGTCATTTTTCACAGCTATCCTCCTTCCCCTCCTCGTCAGATTAATTGTCAACTGATGCCTCAGATCATAATTTATGGGTAATAATTCTGGCGAGGAGGTCTGGATGTCTCCAAGTAAATGACTGCCTTGGCCACACCAGCTGCCGTGTGTATGAACTGCAATAATCTCCGCGTTAACCCCAGAATTACTTGTTTGGACTGGTCTGGGTCGGCTATGTCCCCCAGCAGTCTCTTTCTCTCGCTCTTATCGCTCTGAATCTGAATCAAACCGTCCACAAAAATCATCAAACCTTCACAAGCGTCAGCGCTGCAGTGCAGACGCTCTCTCAGGGATGACTCTGAAGCCTTTAACACACGTTGCTGGATATTTATAAGAACAGATCTTTTTCCTCCTCTGGATTTAAGAATAAGTCCATCCACACGCATACTCAAAAATACATCAAGGACACATCAGTCAAGTAGACGGCCAATCAGAAAGCTGAAAACCGAAGAGGGGATGTCATGTCACAAAATTCTTTTTTACTGTCCACACGTAGTCTCCACTTTAGTGACTGAAAACACTATGTGTGAATGAAAGAACAGAACATTAAAATATGTCTTTTTCCTAAAAACCCAGCTGTGTATGTGTGAGGCGTGAGAACATACAGTGTCCTTCCCTGGTAGAAGTCCTGTTGAGATCACGTTTGCTTCATTTGAGAGGAGCCCCAACTTTAACGAACTCTGGGAGGAGAACACTAATTGCCAGACCTTCATTTGGTCCCTATCGGGCTGCTTCTAGGAGTCCCCGAGCTCCAAAGCAATTCTCTTGCACAAGCTGTCACTCGTCTTGGCGTCTTGGCGACCCATCCGTCAAAGCCGATGAGGGATCAGTGACTCCTCGCGTCTCTAATTTATTTTCATCTAAATTTAAAAACGCAGCTTTGATTAAATCGACATAAAGCATTTCTCCCCAGCGTGAGCTCACACACATGAACATAACCATCCTCAATTCTCTACATGGGGTAGGGAGAGCCATCTTTGCTGTGAGAATAAATCAAGGCTGCTTTTGATGTCAGACATGTTGGTGCTTTTCTAGAATGATCCATCCACCCTGTGATTTCCGCTTGCTGAGTTAGAGCTTCATCAGAAAACAAGGCTTTGAACTTTGACAAATGTTGAGGGTGGTGCCATAATGTCAGGGCCACAAGTTGACTCATTCAAATGCTCTGACCTTGAACGCTCTGACCTTAAAACATACTTGGCGGACTCACCACTGCATACTGTGGCAATGGACGTGAACCAACCAAACGAGCCGAAGCCCGGAACCTCCTATCAAGCGGAGGCCAGATGTTTTGTTTGTGATAATGTGTTTTTAATTACTACTCTCCAATGTGTGATGGCCCTCTGTGGTAGCCAAGTTACTCTCTCTTTTGCACTCTCTTCTCTTTCCCTTTTTAAAATGTTACAGCCCAACAAGCTTGCTGTAAATCTTGCTTAACTAGCCTGTCACTTTAACCTTTTTAAAAAGCTGTCAATGACACGTACCAAAAAATGTCACCTTTCTCATCTATTTTTGGCAGACTCAGCCCACACGACTGAAATTTTAAGCAGTGTGTGTGTTTGTGTGTATGTGTGTTCTCCACAAATAAGCTTTAACTTTTGACTTCCAACAGGGACACGTGCCATGTTCACCTTTTGATCATATCCAGCTCTGACTGGCTTTTGGGGATTTTGCTTTGTAAGTCTTAACAAGTGCATTTCACTGTGCCTGTCATACTGGACAAGTGGAAATGTTAACAACACAAACTCAGCTTCCCTGCTGGCATCACAGTATCTACTTCCTGTTCCACACACACACACACACACACACACACACACACGTGCTCGTGAGCCTAAATGGCATTGGTTCCGTTGTCCTGGCATGAGATATTTCCTCTGGCACACGCTGGTTTCTGCCAGACTCCCTCGGTCTGACATTTCCTGCAGATCCTCCTGCTGTCCTTGTTGGACTTCCACCCGCGTCTCCTGTGATTTGCGCCATGCACAAACCCACACTTACTCTCTCACACACTCACTCACTCATAATAACCTTCAAGATGCTCAGTGGGCCATAAATGTGTTACGTCTCTCGCAAACCTTAACATCTCACCATCTCACTGCTGGTGTTACACAAACTGACACACTTGTGAGAAGAAGCTAACGTTCTTTGGGAAAGAGCAAAAGGTGAGGGATAGCATCGGCTCTCCAGTCTCAGCAGGGGTAACTGGCTCCTCTGAACCCCACGCTCCTGGCTGAATGCTGCACAGAAGACCTTTCCTTTCTTGAATGAATTCTCTTCCTTTTCCGTGACCTTTTCCAATCTGGCCACGGCTGCCGAGATCTGGAGAAGGCCAGACATGGAGAGAGAGAAGAGAGAGATGGAAAGAGAGAGAGAACGATAGAGAAACAGAGAGAGAGTAACAGAAAGAGAGAAAAGAGAGAGAGGTCGGGTTCATCTGATTCCATTCAGATATGCCATTTATTCGCCAGGGAGAAGCGAACGCTGCAGAATGTTAAAAATTCATACAGAGGTCAGCAACCAACCTTTCAGGCCCTTCAACACATACAGTCAAACACACACACACACACACACAAGCAAACATTTTCTCTAAACGCAATATTTAGTGCCATATTCTGCAATCCAGCTCCAATGATGCAGTGCAGTGGTGTCAAATGGCCACGAGTCTCACCTGTAACTCACTAATGACCACAAAGCTGTCAAGTAGAAAGAGTCAGTCATCAAGCGACTCTTTTGAGTGTTAGACAGAGTCTTCAGTCATTCAAGAGCCTGAATAATGTTGTCTTTGTATTTCACACTGCATTACTGTTTGTCCCTCCATGCTTCAGTTTGCCGAATAGACTCGTCCTACTGAAGAGATAATGACCTCTCAAGGACACACGCTGAGCGTGACGGTGGAAGGGCCGCGTGCGTGCCGCTAATTGGGAGAGACAGACTTCTTCTTAAGGCTGTTTAATTGATTACACATTTCTCCATTCACTGGCCGCCTGCAGGGATTAGGCCATTTAAAAAGTTGGATAAAGAATGATAATTACTGGGCGGTTTAAGCCATCAGAGACAGCTCATTCGGCGCTTATCTACCAGCCTCCTCCTTGGCCAACGAGCCGGCCGGGGCCAACGCCACAGCGCTTCACTGCCCTGACCCATCACCTATCTTCCGAAATGCGCCATTGTGTAATTTATCCAAGTTTCACATTCGCAAGGAGGGCGACCAAGGGCAAAGCTGACGGATATTATTGTGGAGAGTATGCGCGTCTGTGTGTGTGTTTGTGTGTATGTGTGTGTGGAGGGGGATTGTTTATGTATGTTTGTCT
>PYXC01001489.1:1580000-1582500 GCA_015244755.2 Tenualosa ilisha
GGTGGTCCTGTCGATCGGCTACTGCGATTGGACAAGTAAGCACCGTGATGTCACATTCCCAAGCTCTATACCGAATAGCAAAATGCCAGCTAACGCTAACTGACAAGGGCATGGCAACTCAGATCCAGTTTCATTTTCCCTTATCAGTTAGCATTAGCTCCTGGTTTGCTAATTCAATCTCTGTTGTGCCACATTTTCTCATTCTTCTTTCTACTGACTGCACTTGGTGGCCTTGAACAACAGGATTTATGGGTTGAAATACGCCAGAATATCCTTTCACCCTTACTACCAAACCATGATGGGCTGACCAACTAGCACACCCCACTGTTCTCCCTAAGACTCTCTTAGACACCATAAAAGTGGGCCTTACTCTCTTTCACACCAGCACTGTCCACTGCACTAACAGGGTGTGACAAACACAGCTTAATTAACTAACGCTCTCTACTGCACCATAATGGTGTGACAAACTCTGGCTAATAAACCAATGCTCTCTACTGCATCATGGTGTGAGGAACACTGCTAAATTAACCAACAGCATTTACATTTATGCATTTAGCAGACCTTTTTATCTGAAGCAACTTACATTTGTCAGTTGTGAATTACTCCAGGTACAATCTCCCCTACAGCAACTTAGGCTTAAGTATTTGAACCCAGAGTTTCCAGAATACTAACATGCTAATCAGGCTGCCTAGCTGTTGTGCTACCAGGGCTCAACACCATTCACTTAAAGGACAAATCCAGTGGATTCAATCCATAGCCCTGTTGTGAAAGGCCACAGTTGAATGTCAGTTGAAAAAAGAAAGACGAAATTTGATATAACAGACTGAATAGTGAACTTGCAGTTAACACTAACTGAATGGGGCACAGAAACTCACTTTCCATTTCTTTTTCCTATGCCCCATTCAGTTAACGTTAACTGTTGGATTGCTATTCGGTCTATGTTATATCAATCATCTTCTCCACAGACAGTTCTCTGTGACTTCAAACAACAGGGCTATGGATTGAGTCACTCTGCATTTTTCTTTTAACCAACATTCTCCACTGCACTAATGCACTCCTCCACAGGAGAGGCCAATCCAGCAGCATCCCAGTACCTCTCCATGCTTCTGTAGATGTCACTGCACTTGTGCAAACCTCTGGAGCGACTGAGGACCAATGCCTCAGGCTGCCACCCAGTTGCGGTGCACTCATCATACAGCGCAGGGGTCAGAGAAGGGACCCAACCAGGCATCAGGGAGGGGACCCAAGCCAGGGGTCAGGGAGAGGACCCAACAGGCATCAGGGAGGGGACCCAAGCCAGGGGTCATGGAGAGGACCCGACAGGCATCAGGGAGGGAACCCAAGCCAGGGGTCAGGGAGAGGACCCAACAGGCATCTGGGAGGGGACCCAAGCCAGGCATCAGGGAGAGGACCCAACAGGCATCTGGGAGGGGACCCAAGCCAGGGGTCAGAGAGGGGACCCAAGCCAGGGGTCAGGGAGAGGACCCAAGCCTCTCTGGATAGTCTTCAAGGGGGAGTTTGTGTCCAGAGGGAGAAAAAATGCTCCTCCAAAATAAAACTAACACTAAAGTCATTGTAAAAGCCACTAAAAGTTAATAGTACTTCACCAAATTTCACCAAGGCCCAGCAAAGACCCTCCAGAGTGCTATGTGTTTTGCAGCTTTTTTATTTTGTTAGAGTTACTGGGGAATTATGAAATTGGGCATCCTCAACTGAAACAAATTCCAAATGCAATTCAGAAAATGACCCTTAACCAATGAATCATCAAAACAGTCCCCCGTCCATAATTATATCCAACTCCCGAGGCTCGTCCGCTGGTCTGGATGCTTTGATGTCTACCTTGGCACTCCTATGATTATTTCATCATAAATTTCTTTGTGTGGAGAGAATGAAAATTAGGCAAATGTACACTCTCATTAAACTCTTTTCACCGACGCTTCCATCCCTCGCCCGTGTTCCAGATGCTTCTGTCCCCCGCCCGCGTTCCCGACGCCTCCGTCCCCGCCCGCGTTCCCGATGCTTCTGTCCTCCACGCCCTCGCTGCTCTGATTCTGCCGGCAAGCTACTACTGTGCAGTCGCACACTCACTCGGAACAGTTGCATAAGGCATTAGCAAGCTGATTGAAGGCTGAAGGGATATTTGGGTGTAGGGAGTGTGTGTGTGTGTGTGTCTGCATGTGTATGTGTTTGTGTGCGTATATGTGTGTATGCTTGAATTAATATATGTGTGTGTGTGTGTGTGTGCGTACAGTATGTGTATGTGTGTCCTTAATGCTCAAATTAATGTGTGTGTGTGTGTGTTTGTGTCTATGTGTATGCATGTGTGTGATTAATGGCTGAAGGCATATTTGGGTGATATTTGGGAAGGCTTCCCATGGTCTGTGAAGGCATCTGAGGGCAAACTCTTTCTCCCGCTGTATAAGTGCCGCTGTATCCTCTGTCTACAGACAAGTGCACATCTCGCTCTCTCTCTCTCTCTCCTCTCTCTCTCTCTCTCTCT
>PYXC01001489.1:1587500-1590000 GCA_015244755.2 Tenualosa ilisha
ATGGACTTGTCAGAATGTGTGTGTGTGTGTGTGCGGGCTTGTGTGCATATGTGCTTGTGTGTGTGTGTGTGTGTGTGCATGTAGATTATGTGCTTATGTGTGTGTGTATGTGTGCCTGCTTTTGTGTGTGAGTGTTTGTGTGTGTGCTTCTGAAGATAGGAGAAGCCTTCCTGTTATCTCAGGTACCAAACTAAATCTTGGCAGCAGGTTTCACTCTTAACAGATCCGTCACTCTTCAAAGACAAGCACTTCACTTGGACTGCAAGTGTCTGGTCATCACCACTTCCTGTTTCATTCTAATTGCCCTGTCTGTCACCCTGTGGCATTTTAGAGCCATTGCACAGAGAGCAAGAGACAGGGAGTCTCTTTGGAGGGAGAAATTTGTTATGATATAAGTGGGTTTGAAACAAAATCAGCACCAGAGGACTCAAACAGCTTCACAGACTGTCACTTCATTGAAGATGCCTCCTCTGTAATCAGAGCTTTGTGTTAATCTTTCCTTTTGTTCAGACAGGCAGGCAGAACACAGTGATGCCAGGGCCTCTCAGGTGAGATGCTTGACACACTCATCCACAAATACAACTCAAACTTATGAATGTGGACCAGCACCTAGAGAGATCAGAGGAAAGTACACTTCATTTTAACACGCGTATGTTAACAGCCCCTTAAGACAAGCATCAACCACAAGCAAACACACACACACACACACACACACATACAAAGACACACACACACACACAGACACACACACAAACACACACACAAACACACACACAAACACACACACACACACACATTAAACCACAAGCTAATCTATGGCCGCAGGTGTTTATCACACGCAAATCCGACGCACTTCAAAGACAACCACAGCGCTCTGACTGCAAGCCTCTGGTCATTACCACTTCTTGCTTCATTCTAATCGGCCTGTCTGTCACTCTGTGGCACTTCAGAGCCGTTGCACAGACAGCTGAGCGGACAGGGACTTTCCTTGGAGTGAAAATGTTATGATTTGAAACAAAACTTGAAAAAACAAAAGTACAAAAATACGAAAGTCATTTTTCCCATAAAATTCCTAATTAATAATTCATGGTTGCCAAAGATGCAGTAAGTTATCAGCCCTGAAATATTTATTCGGGCGTGCAAGGCTGGGGCCGAGTTAGACTCTCCTGATTGGACCTATGGCCGTCTGCCCGTGGTGATGAATTATGCATCCGAGAATGAGGATCCCGACATCTCCACACAGCGTCAAAATAAGAGCCCCCCCCCCAACAAACACGCCCACACTCACACACACTGAGTGCTCCCCATAACCAGGCAAAAAGAGGTGCCGTCAAACTGATCAATTTTCATTTTCAGGCCTTCTTTTCTATTCCCCTGGAATCAATACAGCGGCATGAAGTAAAGAACTCTGAATAATGCATGGCAGGCATCTGCAGGTTGATGGTGTTTGGCTCTGCCTCCTAAGGTGGTTTAAACGAGAGCTAGTTAACATGCTGGTCAGGAAGAGGGGGACAAGTAGGGTATACTTGTGCGGGGGAGGGGAGGAGGGGGAGACGGACCTTCACACACACAGGACCCCCAGTGCTCAGTCCTGCTAAAGTAATAGGCCAGTGAGCAACTGCCAGCATGTCTACTGAAACAGCCTCGTCTGTATCACCTCACTGAGGCCTCATAGGTCTCACTAGATCACTTCACTGGAGCATCAGATTCAAACAGCCTCATAGATCTCATTAGATCACTCTGACTGAATGCATCAGACTCAAACAACCTCATAGGTCTCACTAGATCACCTCCCTGGAGCGCTGGACTCAAACAGCCTCATAGATCTCATTATATCACCCTGACTGAATGCATCAGACTCAAACAGCCTCATAGATCTCATTAGATCACCCTGACTGAAGCTTCAGACTCAGACAACCTCATAGATCTCACTATATCACCCTGACTGATAGACCGCTTCAGACTCAGACAACCTCATAGGTCTCACTAGATCATCTTACTGGAGCACTGGACTCAAACAGCATCAAAGGCATCACTAGATCACCTCACTCAAGCATCAGACACAAAAGGCCTGATAGATCTACTAGATCACCTCATCCAACTGGGCTCACACAGCATCACAGGTTATCACTGGATCACCTCGCTGAAGCATCAGACAGGCAGGCAGAACACAGTGAAGCCAGAGAGACGCCATGTGGTCCTGTACCTAGTGCACATCAGATTAGAGAAAAGTACATTTCATTTTAACACACTCATGCTAACAGGACCTTCAAACAAGCATCAACAAGACATACACACACACACACACACACACAGTGGCCCTCAGAGGCTGCAGCTAAGCAGGCATCTGCAGCAGAGGGACGGGCGACTCAGCTCCAGTGTGGATGGCTAGCTGGGTAATTATGCATGTAACACACATGTGGCTCCAGAGTGAGACAGGGGAGAAGAGGAGAGGAGAGGAAGGGGAGAAAAGATGAAAGGGGGAAGAGAAAGAGGACAT
>PYXC01001489.1:1595000-1597500 GCA_015244755.2 Tenualosa ilisha
ATGTGTGTGTGTGTGAATGCGTGTGTATGTGTGTGCGTGCGTGTGTATGTGTGTGTGTGTGAATGCGTGTGTATGTGTGTGTGTGTGCGCGTGCGTGCATGCGTGCGCGTGTATGTGTGTGTGTGAATGCGTGTGTATGTGCGTGTGTGTGTATGTGTGTGCGTGCTTGTGTGCGTGTGTGTGTGCGTGTGTGTGTGTGTGTGGTGGGGGAGGGAGGGGGGTATGGAAAGGAAGGGCAATGAGATTGTGCACACACACACACCCATTTGACACCCTTTTTGTGAGAGGAGATCGCTTGGCAGAAACTTCAACTCGAACCCCACTCCCCTCCACACGTACAAACACACACACACACACACACACACATACACACACACACAGCATATCTAGCTGGAATATGACTCCCCGCACTACCTGATAATTGAAGATCTTTGAAATAAAGTATTCTGTGCTTGCTGTGTATGCCCACTCACTAGCACAGAATATTATTTCAATTCAATTCAATTCAATTCAATTCAATTCAATTCAATTCAATTCAATTCAATTCAGTTTTATTTATTCAGCCCCTTTTCCAATAGTATTGCCTCACGGCGCTTTACAGACGGAGCAATTGGAGACACCGGCAAGAAGCTGTTGGTTCAAGTCCTTAAGATTCAGCGTCAAGTGGACTTGCAGGGAACGGAGAGAGGGAGGCCAGAGAAGACGGTTACTGATGACATGACAATAAATGATTGGAGGAATAGTAAACGGCCTGAGAATCTTAGAGCATCCCCCCACTCACCCACCCACACACACACACACACACACACACACAAAAACACCCTTTCCCTTCACCCACCCCCACCCTAGGAGAGCGGCGGGTTGGCGTTTGAAGTGCAGAGAACATGGCCCCTCCCTCACGAGGGGCAGGGGGCATGTGGAGCTTCGACTTGGACACACACACACACACACACACACACACACACGTGGAGCCTCTGCTCGGATATCAGGAAACACAACACCTCCGCTTAAGTGCTTTCATCATGCTCCAGGCAACCGCCAGAGCAACGCGCCCAAACAAATGCCAGAGGCCTGCTGACATGGGCTGACTCCGCAGGCATGCAGACGGCCGGCCGCGTAAGAACTCCGCTCAGCGGTGTCAGCGCCGTCCCACGGCCCTTCTGCACTCTGCCCCTGCCTCTGCCTCGCCTGCTTTTTCCAGCCGCCGCGTCACAGGCCAAAACGTGCCTTGGCGTCAGAACCACTGATCATCACAGACGACTGCAGGCATAAATCTCCCCTCCTCTTTTGCTCTCTCCTGCTCTGCCTTCCTGTGTGTTTGTCAGTCTGGTCTCTTCCTCTGTCAGTGTCTTTGTGGCTGAACACCACGTGTCACATAGAGGGGCTGTATAGAAGCAACCTTTGGAGGCACGGACGGCAGATCCTCCCCAGCTGTTCTTAGCTGCGGCTAACAGGTAAGGCAATTACACGCTTCTCAACATCACTTCTATTGCACTGCCTTTCACTGCCCGTCTCTGCGAGCGGGCCGGTAGCCATGAAATGGTTGTTACCTGCGATTCACACCTTTTTGGAGTAAGTGGTCGGTCATCGTCAAAAGATAAATCATCTCATTCCCTGAGTGGGTTTTTTTAAGAGGAATATTCAGTGATATGTGCAGTTAGGATCAGATCACTAGCATACTAGCTCTAACATACTAACATACAGATTATAGCAGTTCCACTATCCCAGACTATCAGTGAAACTATCCCAGATATATCACTTTTTTCTAATTTTTGATCACAAAAAAGGCCTAGAATCACAAAAACAGTTGTAACAATAAACAATAATGGGTAACACTAAACAAAATGAAAATAAATAAAAACTAAGTCAAAAATAAACAAATATGCATCTGGAGTCAGTCTTTTTCTAGTGTTTCCACCAGTGAACTGCTCCTGTACCAGCGTTTATGTCATATACCATTCACAAGAAAATAAAATGAAAAAATAAATAAAAACAAAATAAATAACCGATTGAAATCTGTCTGATTATGTCCTCCAGATGACTGTGTGAGCCCGGCAGATGGATCTCTTTCCTTCATGCAACATATTTAAATAGAGAGCATATGGTCACTGTGTGTGTCTGAATGGAAAGCATAAGAGATTGATTTCTCTTTTACATTCTCCGATCTGGCCTCCTGACCATAAGGCATGAGGAAACGTTATCACGGCAAATATGGTATAAAAACTGCACACACACACACGCACGCGGGCACACACACACACACACACACACACACACACACACACACACACACACACACACACAAAAAAGAGCTTAGCAGGAAAGAATGGGTGCTGAACCAGTGAGGAAAAGGGAAGAGGCAAGAATTGCTGACATCACCGGCATGTGTCTCAGCTGTGGCTGATCACCGACTGCCTCAGCTTGCCCTCAACACACACACATACACACACACACACACACACACACCAGCTGTACCGACGGACTCCACTTGCCCTCAACA
>PYXC01001489.1:1602500-1610000 GCA_015244755.2 Tenualosa ilisha
CTGAGTAGTGATGTGTGTGTGAGCCATGCCAAACACTTGAATCCACTTGCTGATGATTACATGGAGGGTTTAAACTTCTGGCAGCACTTAATCACAGGGTTCTCTACTGCAGGTGAGTGAGTTGCCCAGAACTATATTTTACAAAGTGCCAGTGCCTAAACTGTCAAGGGCACTTGAGTTATTGGGCCCGTAATGCAGTCTTGTCAACTTGTAATATTTTCTGCAGCCATTAGTGCGTTTGTTTCGCTTCTATCTGCTCCGTTTTACTTAAGCAATTAATCAGGCCTGCCTGCTCCTTCTCATTACTTTAAAAGACATGAAATGGGATAACTGTGTATTTTCCTGGACAGCTATAAATCAGATAAATCTACCTAACTCTGAGGCGTGCATGTTTTTCGCCTACTCTAAATAGTCTCTCAGCACGGCAGGGGGGGGAAAACATACTATTTACTGTTCGTCCTCCATTGCAAGGGTAATGCTTGGTAATTAATGAGAAGACTGGAGCTAAGAGTCTGATCTTGCAAGGTGAAGGCTATATTTCTGTCATTGCAAACAGAGACTCAGACGTCTGAACTTGCATGTCTCAAGCATCGCAATGACCCCTTCAAATGCTGCACAGAGGCCCATGTGAACTGAAGAAAAAGCTTTTCATACAGATGAGGAGAAATGCCTCAGATAAGTCTAAAGTCTGAAGCATGACTGTGTTTAAAGGGAGTACATCCACTGCAACTGCTATGTTTTTGTTCCATTACCACCATAAAAAGATTTCACAACTGGCCAAAACAACCATTATGGGAAGCAATATTCTCCGCAGGATTTGGGATGCCAGCTGTGATTTATGAAAAAGCTTCAAAACAGGACTGTTAAAGACATTTACAGGCTCTGCATATCAGATTTCAAGTGCCTGACCAGTTGAACCTGCTTTTACAGGGAGTGGAGAGACCCTCTGTACCATGTACCTGTAGGCCTACCTAATCTTCGTTAGTGATCTAACTTTATTTCAAAACACTCCTAAATCTCATATGGCCTTGCCAAAACAAAACTGCCTTCTTAATGACTATAAAATATCCAAATCCAAACTTTGATTTCTCCAGCCTTGACCTTAATCCCGTCACTCGGCTGCCAAGAGCCACTGAATCATGAAAAAATTTGGCAGATTAATCACCTGATTGAATCTTGACCCTGCTAAGTGTTACAGCTGGTCCTGATGACCTTCAACCTCTCCTGAGAAAGAGACACTCATCACAGCAGCTCAGAGACAAGATGGCCACAGCAGTACCTATCTCAGTCCATAAACAGTGTGTGTGTATGTGTGAGTGTGAAGATCTTTGACTTAGAGTTAGAGTAGAGAAAGAGTAAGAGGACTTAGACTACACAAACATGCCCCAACTTCATCATAGGTGTCACCAGCAGCTCCCTGAATCACTTAAATACTGTGTTAAATGTTTTGACCTCTCCGTTGTTCTTGAGTCTGAGTCTCACTCAATTCACTGAACCTGCCTCCTTCAGCACCATTAATTCATCTAATACAGACGAGAGTTAGTCTGAGTTAGCACGTCTGTCATGGCTCACAAAGGCAGTGAATGAACACAGCCCTTCTGCGCCGAGGATGAGTCGGACGAGTTGGAGGCTGCCACTGGTGCCATGACTGTGAATGGGCCTGTGCTGTAATGTCACTAATCAGGCTGCCAGGGAGGTTTGTCAGGCTTTATAAGCCCCACCCCCCTCACCCAAAACCCACACCCACTGTGTGCCCTGTGTCAAGTGGGAGAAGACAAGTCGGTGTCACTTAAGGGTACATTACACTCAAGTGTAATGCATTGTCAGACTGCTGGCCCCTTTAAGCCACTGCAATACTCTGCCTGAATTTGCTGAGTCACCCCTCTGTCAGGACAAACAAACACACACACACACACTCGCACTGAGTAGTCTCTGGCAGGTTTTTTTTAAATAGGTCTTAACTTTTGTAATGTATGATCAAATCTGCCAGCACATTGCCTCATTCCGTTTCTCACTGTTAGTGCCAGCCAATGCGTCATCCCCTTTAAAATCACCTATATCAAATGAGTCATCCCCTTTAAAAACACCTATTTCAGATGGTGACACATCCAAGCATGACTCGGCTTAAGATGACAACTAACAGGAGCACCGTCGTCATCCAGATAAGCCCACGGGTGTCATTTCTTATGTCCGTGTGTGACTCAATCAGGACATGTGCTCTACAGCAATCTTGCCCCTCCAGATAGCGTGGCCGTGTGTCTGGTCAAGATAAAGCAGCAGAAATAATTGAACATGCTAAGTGCACCATGGGGTGTTGAAAGCCGGGGAGCAAAGCTATCAAAGCTGTTTGCTTCTAAGGAGACGCAACCCCTCAAATCTCAAGACAGTCAGCTTTAAACAGCACAAAACTCATTTCAGCGCATCTCGAGGTTCGAAGTTAAACGTCTCACTTTATTAAAGCCTGCAATGTTCCAACTCCCTGCTAAGCAAAGCACACCATCATGAAGAGGTGCCCTGGCTTATTGTGATGCAATAATTCATGTAAATGCTAAATCCATGTGTTGTGTGTTTTCCCAGGCCATGATAAAGTATCTGTATCTGCATGTAACTGCATCAGTGCAGCTCGTTGTGTCACTGTAAGTCCATCATTCTATATGTTTCAGTAGAGCTGGGTGGGGTACTGTAACACACACTTGCATGCAGATGACACTGACATGCGAGCTTGCGGGCCAAACACACACACACGCGCACACACACACACACATAGATACCACTGACATTTGAATTGCTGGGCCAAACACACACACACACACACACACACACATAGTTACCACTGACATTTGACTTGCTAGGCCAAACACACACACACACACACATGCACACACACACACACACACACACACACACACACACACATAGTTACCACTGACATTTGACTTGCTAGGCCAAACACACACACACACACACACATGCACACACACGCACACACACACACACGCATGCAGATGCCACTGACATTGCACTTGCTGGCCTAAACACCCACACACACACACACACACACACACAGTTTCAGTGGAGCTGACGTGATAATACGATTGCACATGTTTCAGAGGAGCTTCCCTGGGTCTGCTACTGTGATTCCATGATGTGTTTGGGTGCTTATGGACTCCTAGTAATCCCACTGAGCCTTACCCCCCTCCCCCTTGTCTCTCTCCTTTCATGGGCCTTTTATCTGGTGTCATTCCTCATAACCTGTGATATGCACACATGTCCCATCTGTTCCGCCTCAGTGACCATCTGGACCAATCAGGCGACAGACTGCGTCTAATAGACGGCATTATTGCATAGATAGACTAATGGACAGATGGACACAGATAGATAGATAGATAGATAGATAGATAGATAGATAGCCAGACAGTAGAATGATGAGAGTGATTTGTTCTCTCTCTGTATGTAATTGATGCTAATGTCTGCATGGTTGCCATGGTTACTCTCTGCTCAGTCCAGAGTTGTCCGGAGTAACCTCCCCGTCCTCTTGACCTCCTCTCCTCACCTTTGCCACCGGGATGCTCGGACTACGGGAGAAGGCTATCTGTGATCTGGCTTTGCATTAGTAGTAGAACAAAACACAACTGAGTTCCTGCAACACGTTATATTATGGTGCCCTTACTGCATCTACACCATGATTTACCATGTACAAAACTAGTGTGTACCAAAGTGCTGATTGTACACAAGGGAATGGTGCGTACTATACTGACTGTTGGTATATAATAAGAAATACTAAGAAAAACAACTTTGCCGTTTACAGCTACTGAACAACTATTTATTACACATGTACTAAGCATTTATATAATTACATAAAGATAAATCTATTAACTACATTGTCTTGTTACACAGTAATTCATGATGTTGAGATACTGTAACAGGGCACTAAACTAAAAGTATTTTTTAATAATCTTTTTTAATCTTTAATCTTAATTTTAAATCTCTTCTAAGACTTTTTTTTGGTATGAGCAGTGCTGTGTTTGCAGTTGGAAACAATGGAGGGCCCATGCAGTGAGGTGCCAGGCATAATGCTGTTGCGCTGTTTGGAAACAATCTTATCAGTATTAAGCCGGTCAGGATTACAGCACGGATCTGAGTCCACCTGGAGGGCCAGACTCACAGCTGATAATGTTGGGCAGTTTTAATTAAAGGACCTCAAAGCTGGTTGTCGCTAAGCGGATAACGTTCCCAGGTGATGAGGAGAGCCAAGAGCTGCACTTGAGCTGGGGTGATGCACGGGGCCAGGTTCAGAGGAACACACAGCTTTATTACACAACAGCAGAGAAGCCTCGGGGGGGCATATGAACTTTACACAAAACAATACAACAACCAGGGCAAATATTCCATGGGGCGAATCAACACACACACACACACACACACACACACAGAATCACACACCACACGCTTTACATACACACTCAGACACTTTGGAAAAGCTTGTTATTTTACAGCAGATCACAGAAGTGAAAGATTTCACAGCTATCCATATTTGCATTTCACACAAGCTGCTAGTCTTGGGTGATGAGCAGAGACCAGTTCCCTGTCCTCTGTTAGTGTGTGTGTGTGTGTGTGTGTGTGTGTGTGTGTCTTCATAGGTTCAGTTCCCTATCCTCCTCCTCTCCCTAGTCTCCTTTACAGGACAGTCTGCTGACCAAGGGAATATCATACATTTCCTCTCATAAAGAGCACTTAATATATACATCTGTTTATTTTACCTCCAGTGCCCATAATGCTCTCTTGAGACTGCTTGAAAAAGCACTACTGCTAAGAAGAGTTATAACCTAGTAGATGACCCACACACAAACACACACACACACACACACACACACACACACACACACACATACACACCCACAGCCAGGTGCTGCTCGTCCTGAACCAAGTGCTTTAATCGAGCCTGTGGTGGCAGGGGTTGCTTGCCTGTGCAGTTGTAATGGCAGACTCTAATGGCCTGTGAAGTGTCAGACCTGGCTGGCGTCAGACCCCCGGTCTCGCTGAGCACGCAAACATGCCACCACGGGTCTCGCACAGCACCCAGACCCCAGCGCACAATCAACCTTGGCAACAGCGCCAGCATGCCACTCCAATCCGGTTAGCCGCCAGGGAAAATATGCAAATACAATTACAGCAGTAGTAGCAGTTTCAGAGCTAGGAAGAGCGTGCTCCATCCACCCCGCCTGACAGGACAGCTCTGCTCTTCCATAGAAACGTACAGACCGCCGACTCTGCTGAAGAAGCTAAGCTAGGAGGAAGTAACTCTGTCCACCCCACTTGACAGGACAGCTCTGCTCTGATCTTCCATAGAAACGTACAGACCGCCGACTCTGCTGAAGAAGCTAAGCTAGGAGGAAGTAACTCTGTCCACCCCACTTGACAGGACAGCTCTGCTCTGATCTTCCATAGAAACGTACAGACCGCCGACTCTGCTGAAGAAGCTAAGCTAGGAGGAAGTAACTCTGTCCACCCCACTTGACAGGACAGCTCTGCTCTGATCTTCCATAGAAACGTACAGACCGCCGACTCTGCTGAAGAAGCTAAGCTAGGAGGAAGTAACTCTGTCCACCCCACTTGACAGGACAGCTCTGCTCTGATCTTCCATAGAAACGTACAGACCGCCGACTCTGCTGAAGAAGCTAAGCTAGGAGGAAGTAACTCTGTCCACCCCACTTGACAGGACAGCTCTGCTCTGATCTTCCATAGAAACGTACAGACCGCCGACTCTGCTGAAGAAGCTAAGCTAGCAGGTACTAACTCTGTCCACCCCACTTGACAGCTCTCCTCTGATGGCCCATATAAGTATTTAAGCAGACCACTGACTCCGTTAAGCATACAGACTCCATTAAAGATGCTAATTGTAATACTTTTAGATTAAAACATCACAAAACCCCAGAATCATCAACTTAATGTATAGAAACAATTGTTTGTCCAGTTATCCTCAGTTATTAGCAGCTTTTAAACAAACCACTACGGATACTTCTGACCTCTGTGCAGACAGAAATCAACAAACAAACAAAACTAAGAGAGAAACAAACAAAGAGTCTGAACGTGGCAGGCAGACACAGACAGACAGATAAATAAAAGGACAGGGAGATAAAGAGGTGTGAGGTGAGAGGTAAGTGAGGCGTTCTCTCCAGGAGGGCTTGTGTGCACCCTGGGCTAAGGAGTGCTGGATGAAAGGGGCTCTGGCTCTGGCCAATACTGAGTCATGGTTTATTCTTCTGTGTCTGCTTCCATTTTGCAGAAATATGAAAGCTCACATTGATTATTGTTTGGGGATCAGGACACAACCCACAGAAGCCCTTTGGAGAGGAGAGGAAGAGACTAACTAATACATATAACTAAACGAATACTAACTAAATGTTAATAACCTACTGACACTCTCTTTCTTTCTCATACACAAACACACACACACACATACTGTCTCTAACTGTCACACACACACACACACACACACACAAAAAGACCCTCTCTCTGTCACTCACACACACACACACACACACATACACACGCACAGTATCATGATGCCACTCTGGCCTTGTTGTTATTCGTCTGATGTTGTCTGTGTGTTCAGGGCACCTGCGCGGGGGAGAGGGTGGTGGCAAATGGAGGTGAGAGGAGCTATCAGCTCCTTGACCTTTCTAAGATGCACTTCTGATCCAGACCGCTTTGGAGCAAACTCAGGGGGAAAAACTACACTACCCAGCCTGCCTACTAATGTGTGCCATGCTGTGCTGTGTTGTGCTGACCTCAAAACACGACACAACACAACACAACACATCACAACACAACACAACACAACACAGCTCAACACAACACAACACAGCTCAACACAACACAACACAGCTCAACACAACACAACACAGCTTAACACAGCACATGCCTCCACATCCTCTGCTCTACTGAATCAGTATAAATTCCTCACAGAAATAATGACTTGCTTCTTATTAACTGCAGAGAAAATATTTAACAGGACTGATGGTCCCAAAAGCACAGGCGTTTTATTAAACTTTCAATCTCAAATTACAGCTATAAGTTGCTAAATCTGTTTGGAGGATAATGAAACAGCCAGCACACAATCTCACTGGGCTTCACCCACGTCTGCGTAACTTAATTGGGCCATTTTTTAGCGAAGCGTTCTTGAGCTATCGGAGAAGAGAAGAGAGCAATGGGAAGATGGTGGAAAGTGGCAGCTCAGCAGCACAAAGGCTGGAGAGCACAAATAAAAGGCTGTTTACAGACACAGCCCCTTTAAAGCAGGCCTGTGTCGTGTCTACTGCCATACAGCTGAACTCCTGACCCCTAGATATGCTACGCTAGCTTTGTTGCATCTTATGTGCCGTGATCTTGCAGTCACATTCAAAAGAAACATACACAGCTTTTTTTGTATGACAGGTGGAAGGAAAGGATGGTGTGTGTGTGTGTGTGTGTGTGTGTGTGTGTGTGCAAAGCAGGCAT
>PYXC01001489.1:1620000-1690000 GCA_015244755.2 Tenualosa ilisha
GACACAGCTCCGTTTCACCAGAGCACTGAGTGCAAAACAACAAACTCCAGACTGCAGAAACTGAGTCAGACTGGGGCATCGTTGATGTTTTTGGTATCGGCAACATCTTGCGGAAAACCTTTTCATCTTTCTGACCTTGTGCTGAGGGAAGTATGAATCACTACAAAAACGAACGCTGGTGTAAGCGAGACACTGTTGACATCTACAAATGTAGCACATCATTTCAGCTGGAATGTGTTTCTGTGCAGTGACTGCCTGAACACACACACAAAGGAAAGAGTTCAGTTTGATTTATCCAAAGGTAACGTCAAAATCTCCACCAGCACTTTGATTTGTGTTGCGGGCAAAGCAACATAAAAGAAGCTTTTGAATTTCGCTTTTTAAACAGAGACAAAATGCCTGCTATTATGCGCTAACAGATACATCCTCCTCTCTTTGGCAGTTTTGTGCTCTGAATACTGTTGCACTGAAACGAACAGAGAAACGCCCACTTGAGTGCTTGATGATGTTTATACAATCGGGCCAATCGGACAGTTGAATACACACTTCCCCCTAG
This sequence comes from Tenualosa ilisha, assembly GCA_015244755.2. Classification (NCBI taxonomy): domain Eukaryota; kingdom Metazoa; phylum Chordata; class Actinopteri; order Clupeiformes; family Clupeidae; genus Tenualosa; species Tenualosa ilisha. The sequence goes on from PYXC01001489.1 coordinate 1,620,557, forward strand.
TTATTAAAGCCACCAGCCCACAGCATTCAGCTGGTGAAGAGCAGGTATTTTAGCACCTGCTGCGGTGCCCTTGTCCGTGTCAAGACATTATTCTTTGCTGCACTGAGAAATGAAAGACCCATTAAAGGCCGTTAGAGGCTTTCAGGCAGGTGCTTATCAGATCTCTGTATTATGTAGTGTGTGTGTGTGTGTGTGTGTGTGTGTGTGTGAAACTTGTGCTTATCAAGTCTGTTGCTGAAAGAGGTGGAAATAAAGCAGCTGAGCTCTCCATCTTTGAAATGAATGTGTGTGTGTGTGTGTGTGTTTGTAGGGGGGTCTTGATCTGTCAACTGGCTAACAGCAAAGAAACCAAATCTCCATGTCTTTATGGAGCGCAGCCGCTGGAGTGAAACAGCTACATTAAAGCGGCCTCTCTCTCTCTCCCCTTAAGTCTGTACCTATTAGGAGCTTGTAATAACTTCCTGCTGTATAATCCCTTGTCAATTAAAATTCTAATTATTATTATTGGGGGGAAAGTGTATTCCATATCTTCATATTTAATAAACAGTACAGCACTGAAAGAAGAAGAAAAAATAAACCCTTAGGAACATCATCATCGTGCCCATCAACTCATCATTTTTCCCCTCTTTTCCTTCTTTCTTTCTTCCTTTTTTCTCAGCTTTCTTTCTGCCTCTCTTTATTCCTTTCTTTGGAGGCTGTGTTGTGCATTTGTATGGATTATGAGAAGGCCACTGAAGACCAGAGTGTAACAGTAATCAAAAGTGACTGCTTCACTCCAATGGGGATCCAAGAATGTTTTGTTTTAAGGAGGGAAAGAGAAGGGGGTGGGGGGGGGTCACTTAATCGCATCTTCTGTCAAACACTCCAAATGTTCCCACAATGTGTGTAGCGCACGGCTGTTCCTGTAATGGATTCAAAATGGCTCTGAGAACTGCGACGCCATGGGTTTGATGGAAGAACCATGGAGACCCCACTGGTGACTAGTGTCCAGGGAGGGGAAGAGTGATTCAGAGAGAGAGATACATAGAGAGAGAGAGAGAGAGAGAGAGAGAGAGAGAGAAGAGAGAGCATAAACAGTATGCTGGTGCCATATAGACAAGCACTTTTTGCAACATAGTTCTGCATACAGTACAACTGTGATAGCGTTAGATCAGCGTTATAGTTCAATTATTAGCATCATAGCTGTTCCCACTGGCTTTCCCTTTTCTTCTCATATTCAGCATGGCTGTTTGATGTGAGATATCGTAGCGGAAGTAGTTTGGGAATGACAGTGTTTAGGCATTGCCTTTGTTTTTTACCGTTACACTGGTCTACAGCAGAGCTATTTTTTATTTATATAGTTCTCTTGGTGTTTTAGTAACACCATTTCATGGTCTGATTATCTTCTATCAATTATTGGCACACAATGTGATTGTTTGCTAATCATATGAAATTCAGTTTCAAAGTTTAGAAACCTGTGATTAAAATGTGATTAAGTGATAGGCTGGGTTAATCAGAATCTCTCCAGCCACTGTCCTTGTTGTCGTGACTCCCGTTCTCAAGGTCAAGGTTTCCATGGCGAGGGCAGCAGATGGAATCTTCACAGTTCCTTGGGCTAATTGGCACCCGCGTCCAGAGAAGGACTATCATTTTCCATTCACTCTGACAGCAGCACTAAAAAAAGACCAAAGCTTCGACACATGGAATATGGAACATGAACAATATCAGCCTTTTAAGATAAATACACACACACACACACACACACACACACACACACACACACAGGCTAACATTTCCTTCTCTTCAACGAGTCTGAGCCTCAGAGGGTCATCTACACATGAAAACAATGAACACATCAAAGGGCCGTGTGGCCACAGAGCGCTGTGGGTTGCGAGCGAGGAGCTTTTGAAAGCGAAACGAGGGGGAAAAGGAGAAACCAACCACAACTTCTGAGCTTCACACATAGCGGCTTAGAGAGAGAACCCCACGTCTGAAAATATTTAAGGCTTCACACATAGCGACTACGAAGCCTGCCGAGAGGAAATGTGTGTGTCAGAGAGAGAACCCCACGTCTGAAAATATTTAAGGCTTGGTCAGGGATAAAACGCAGGCCAGCCCCAGCTGGGGGGATGAGGGGATGGGCAGCGGGTTCCGGCATGTTCCGGCGAGGCTCCGATGGTGCTGCTAAGCACATCGACGCTCTGATCCGCCAGGAGGGTTTGCGGTCGGTGTTTCATTAGTGGGTCCCATTCCCAGCCACAGACCACGGCCATGTGAATCTAATCCCGGCTTCCTCTGACATGCATTTGGCTAATGAACGTCAATATTTGGGTTCCACTGATCCCCAGCAAACCTCTCTCCTCTCTCTCTCACACACACACACACACACACACACACACACATCCTAAGCACCCCTCCAATCACACACTACCCCCAGCACCACCACCATCTCCACTCAGGGCCCTAAAGAAAAAGAGAGGAGAGGACAGCAGAAGGAAAAGTGGGTTTTACCAAGCCAGTGTTTAGCAGCCATGGGTGTAAGTGCCTTACCAGTCCGTGGTCATCTCGTCTCTGCTTGTGGTGGGGCAGGAGAGGCTGTGCACTGCTCGAGGTCTAGGCAGGGAGAGAGACATTATGACACTATCAGAGTCGACACACACGTCAGCAAACCCCTCAATTAGGAGCTGATTTATGCCGAGTCCTGTGTTAACCATGTATAACGACATGCCACCATGTGTTTAGCTGAGCTCATAAAGGGAGGGGGGTGGATGTGTGTGTGTGTGTGTGTGTGGTGTGTGTGTGAGGGGGGGGGGGGTTATTTTCCTGCTTGTGTTAATCTGACTGCTCTCTAATTTCCCGTGAGAGGAGAATCTGGGTGGTGTGTTTGGCAGAGAGGGACGGGGTGTGTGTGTGTGTGGTGTGTGTGTGTGTGTATGTAATGTGCGAGGGGTGGCCTCCCACGTTTCATGCAATCATTTTCACAGCCAGTAGTTGAAATCACATAAGAGCATTGGATGCTGGCTCTGGAAAAGGGCTTCATAAGCACATTAAATATGTCTATGTTATATATGGAGACTGTCACACCAAACAGTGGTGGTAAAAATATTTCTATATTATGGAGACTCTCACACCAAACAGTGGTGCCTCGGCAGCAGAATGCCACCCCGAGCACTTTTCCTTCTCCAGAAAGCCAAAGTCACCCAGCGAGACACGGTTCAACTCTCCTTAAAGAAACGCTGAGACTTGACACCTCTCTCTTAAAAGTGAAGCCACTTTTTTTTAGTGCCATAAATGCTGTGGTATAAGTAGGCTGTGAATACTTTTCACTTCAAATTGAATCTGGGAGCCAGCTCTCAACGTGAGACCTACCAGCCTGTCGAATTGCACTGCGTTTGCAGTGTTTTGCCACACATCTATCAGAAAGCCCTTTTCTGACACAAGCCTATTGACTCAAGGGTTTTAGATGAAGATCAAGCCTGATTGTTTGACTCAGATTAGTGAGCAGGTGTTGGAGCCCCTTTGTGTTTTTAATCAGTGTTAGAGAAAGATCCCAGGCGCATGTGGCAAATGTGCAGATTTTGAAATGTTGTTTGTGGAGTCAGGAAAAAAAAGAGGCTAATATATATAAGCCTCTCTTTTTTTCCTGAGTTTATATGTATATATCATGAAATTCTGAATGTCAAAGGCTGTATATGAAATTCAACAGTTGCCTCTGAAAATTACTACTGAGTCCTATTGCTCAGGATCATTAAACATTTTTCAAATTATTATTTTAAAAAAGCAATAATTAAGATATATTTATTTTATTTTTCAATAAGCTAAAATGGCATTAAATCACAAAGGACACCATGAAATGTGATGCATCATTGGACGACTCTTGACTGAGGGCATTAGGAGATCTCACATCTAAATGGAGAACGCAGTGGCATGCAAGCTAGGCTGTAATCCGTCCCTTACACCCTGGACGTGATTACCACAGGCTGTGCCACACACTGATGAGGATTAGCCCGCAGTGAAAGCAGCGCCTGTAATCCACAGTCATGGTCAGGGCTGAGACATATGGAGCAGACAGAGAAAGACCAACACCACCATAGGACCCTTCTGCCAACGAGCCGGATTCACTAATGCTCTTGATGGCGCAAAGAACAAGTTCAGCTTATCGGTACAGCGCCCTGCTGTGGCTGTCATCACACTGTCCTGCTATTGGCTCTGTCTGGGCGAGGCGTAGTCTTGAAAAAAGCAGAAAAGGAGTCCAAACCAAACAAGTGTGCAAAACCGTCGACCATGTCCTTCATGAATATAACATAAAAAAGGCCCAAAGAACACATTCCTCGGGTCAACCACATCCTGAGCGTTGGATAGCAGACATTGTTCACTTGACTGCAGCACGGAAAAGATGACGAGGTGATGACGGCTGACTCTGGCCCCAGCTTATCTGCCATCAGTTTGAAAACACCATAGTTGCTGACCAGTGTAGCACAAGAGCAATGACTTGCTAACCAGTTAGCAACTTAGTAGATTGGCAATAAGCAACTGCATGCAACCGACAAAGTTGCTTAGTTGCTAACTTAGTTGTTTTTTGGAAACAGTAAGGAAGTGAAATACTAATCTCTACCCCTCAACATAATGCTGTAAGGCATCCTAGCAGTGTAGCACAAGAGCAATGGAGCAATATAATAAAGTGGGCCTACATTAGCATTATGCTCCCATGGGACATGTCTGGGTTATTATCTTAATGTTTAATGAGAGTGTTATGACATGTGTAATGTCGTGTTTATCATCCCAGGCCATGACCCGGGATTTGAAGGAGAATAAATGGATTTACCTGGACTTCAAGAATCCCTGATCCTGACCCAGATTGATAATCAGATATACCCCAAGTAATCCTGTATTCTCTGCCATAGAGCTATTATCTTCCCTGAATGGCTCTGCATCTAAGAAGAGCTCTCTCTCTCTCTCACACACACACACACACACAAACACACACACACACATTGGATCTCAATTTCCTCTTGCCGCTAGACAGAGGATGTCATCGTTGGCTAACACTGAAGGCGTCGACATAAGACTGACACGATCTTGTCATTAGCATGACATGACACATATCATGAACATTAATGATGCTTTTTTAATGTTTATGAATACTGTGTCATTTGTTTTTTGTAAAACTGACACTGTTTGGGGGCAGAAACCAAATGAAACTTAATGACAACAGTCTTAAACATGTGTCATTAATGTACATAAAACGTGCTATGTCATGTTACTAACAGGCTCATGTCACTATTATGTAGACACCTTCAAATAAAGTGTTATCAATCTTTGTCCTGCGCTGGCCTGGTTTCGTGCTCCTGGCGCTGGTCCGTTTGGACCCAGTGGTTGTCCTGAAGCCCAGCTGAGAGAGCTGAAGAGCTTGAGAGCTGGACTTCACTGGGCCTGTATGGTGTGAGGAGGATCATAGTGGGGTGGATTTTTCCAATGACCAGAGCACTCCTCATGACGCCTGGCTAAAAGCAGCAGCCTCATTCTCTCTTTTTCCCCCCTCTCTCTTTCTCTATCTTCCCTTCTCTCTCTCTCCCCCCCCCCCCCTTCCATCTCTGTCCTACCCCTGTTGCTTAGGTCATTTTCAGGCTGAGTTGAGGACCCTTTTAGTAACCCAGAGTCCTGAATGAGACATGGACGAAGGATCTCTGCCTGAATGGAGCCTCACAGACAGAGAAGGAGTAAGAGAGAGAGTATATGATCGAGAGAGAGAGAGAGAGAGAGAGAAACATACAGAGACTAGAGAAGAGGAAGAAGACTAAGAGAGTATAGCAGAGGTGAAGAGAGTGCACTCACGTGCATGAGAGAGAGAGAGAGAGAGTGAGGAGGGAAAGAGAGGATTAGGAGAAAGGCTGTCATGCTGTGACTGAGTGGGACAACCACTGGGAAAATTACTTCAGATGGCTGGGATGGCTGGACGAGGGAACAGGCTATCAGTCCCACCTCCCCTGACCTGCATGGACTTTGGCTCCATGGGCCTCCCTGCTGGGCAATGGAACCTGGAAGAACAGAGAGAACTTACTGCCCTCACTCTCTCTCACACACACACACATACTGCCCCTCTCTCTCTCTCTCTCACACACACACACACACACACACACACACTTACTGCCTTATCTCTCTCTCTCTCACACACACACACACACACACTTACTGCCCTATCTCTCTCTCTCTCTCTCTCACACACACACACACACACACACACACACACACACCACACACACACACACACACACTTACTGCCCTCTCTCTCTCTCTCTCTCTCACACACACACACACACACACACACACACACACACACACACACACACACACACACACACACACACACTTACTGCCCTATCTCTCTCTCTCTCTCTCTCTCACACACACACAAGCACACACTTACCGCCCTTGCGCTCCCTCACACACACACACACACACTTACTGCCCTCTTTCTCTCTCTCTTACACACACACACACACACACTTACTGCACTTTCTCTCTCTCCCTCTCTCTCAAATTTCACATTCAAATTCAAAGGAGCTTTATTGGAATGACTCAATTACACAGTGTTGCCAAAGCTGACATTTTGCAAAACAAACAGATACAAAATCTGTTTTTGGTTAAAGGATTAATAATAAATGAATGAAGGTGGTGAAAAAACTTATAGGAACTTGTTTAAAAGGAAATAAATAAATAAATAACATCTAGGCCTAGATTTGAAAGGAAAATTAAACGACTATACAATAACATTAATAACATTAATAAGACATTGTCAACATGCTAGCATGAACTGTGCCTCATTATCAAGGGTCACTTACTTCCTCATTTTATGACAGTCTGGCACGTATTGTGCGACCAGAGTAATCCAGTCTCTGCGCTCTCCCAGTAGATACGGGAGTTTCTCTTCTTTTCTAACATTTGAAACTGGGGTGAAACTTGACGGAATTGTTCAAAATATTGATTTCTGATGGAGGAATATTTGCTACATTCGGTTAGAAAATGAAGCTCATCCTCCACTGTTCCCTCATTACATCGTAGACAGAGTCTTTCCTCCTTAGGAAGCCAGGTTTGCCTGCCTGCACTGGTCTTCCAGTCTCTATGGCGATGGAGTGGTCACTAATTCTGCAGGAGGTCTTAAGTTTTCTTTGTTTAAATTCTTTAATTTCTGTAAGGTAAGGTGCCAATTCATAATCATTTTTAATCTTTTGGAAACAGTTCAATTTATTAAAATGTTCATTTTTTTCAGCCAATATTGGTAATACTCTTCTTTTATTTCTTTTTCAATCAGTTTTATTTTTGCCCGTGTCATGTCTGTTGCATTTAAATTATTTTTTTTTTTAGCTAGGTAAAAAGGTCTCTCTCTGGGTGTTTTCCCTCTGTAGGACAGTGTTATAGTGACACTTATCTTGGTTAGATCGGATGACCTGCAGGCAAGACTGGAGGCATTTCTATGCACTCCAAGGGTGTATTTGCAGAATTCAAGATGAAAAGTTTCTGTTAGGCTTTTGTTCCATGAGTCATAATTGTGTTGGTACTTGATGCCCCAAATTTCACATAAAGGGATGGGCTTCATGGTTGAGGGGGATTGAACTGATGCAATGTTCTACGGATTTCATAGTAGATTTTCCATGCTTTTTCTGATAGGTCTGTCATGGCTAAATCAAAGATGGTGATACTGTCAGACCCAAGTGGCTATATTTTGTTACTTGACAAAGCCTATCCCCACCAAGAGTGAAAATAGATTTATTTCCTGTTGAACAATGTTTTTTTCTAAAAGATCATCAACTAGGTTTTCTCTGTGTTTATTTTGAGGTTCCGAGTTTCTGAGTAATTCTCAAGGATTGAAAGGCTTTTCTGTAATTCCTGTAATCCTGTAATCTTCATTTGGTGATAGAAGCAAAAGGTCATCTGCAAATAACAGGCATTTGATTTCTCTTTAAGTCCTGGGGATTTAGAGTTTTCGATATTTACTGCTAAATCATTAATATATAAGTTAAACAGTAGTGGACTGAGAGTACTTGCCGTACCTCTCTCTCTCTCACACACACACACACACACACACACACACACACACACACACACACTTACTGCTCTCTCTCTTTTCAATTCAATTCAATTCAGTGAGCTTTATTGGCATGACTGTAAACATTACACTATTGCCAGATCACTAGATACTGTATATATATATATATAATGTTCCTAACACCTATACCCAACTCCATGTCTAGGTAAAAGCTGCTTTATCTCCCAGTTATCTCTAATTTGGGTGTGGCTTGGTAGAGCTTTCTGGTTTGGTGTAAATCTTTTTGTTGTGTGTTTCTCACACACAACGCTCTTCTGTCTCTTCCTCTTGTGTGCAGTAATACTGTTCAGTTCAGTTTCTAGGTCTTGGTTATATTTTGTGCACAGCCTTTCTTCTCTAGGTATCCACGTCTGTCTAAGTCTACCCTCTTCTGTAGCCAGACTATGGCTGCTCTCTCTCTCTCTCTCTCACACACACACACACACACACACACACACACACACACACACACACGCACACACTTGCTTTTTTCCATTTCAAGTCTCTTTTTCCTTTCTCTCTCTCTATAGTATTAATCCAATATTCTCTTCCTTGAAATAGTGCCTGAAAATCAACAGTTCTCTTCCTCTTGCAGCAGCCTGTAATCAATAAAGCCCTATAGAAAGATGGGCAATAATCAGTACTGTACAGAATAAAGGCCTATGCATGGAGGGGTAATGATCAGTACTGTACAGAATAAAGGCCTATGCATGGAGGGGTAATGATCAGTACTCTAGAGAAGGCACATGATCAGACACCTCCATCCATCGCTAAAGAAAAAAGACATTGTTTTTCAGGGCCACTCAATAGCACACTCACTGCTGAGCCACTCATAGGGTTAGTTTACTGTGCTATTTACTCATTTACCAAAACACAGGAACCCCTGAAGGCATGCACAATTGTGTGTGTGTGTGTGTGTGTGTGTGTGTGTGTGTGTACGTGTGTTCATCATTGCACAGTCTCCTCCTCATGCATGACTGGTGTACCAAAATTTGTGGAGGCTCATGTTAGAATCAGAGGACAGAACAGTGCTGTGATCTTCAGGCAAGTAAAACATTTGGACACGCACACATACACATGCACACACGCAAGTACATGTACATGCACACACACACACACCACACACACACACACACACCACTGTAATTTATGTTCAGTATTTGAATGCAATGGACATGCTAATGTAACCTGAATGACAGCTTTCAGCTAGCTCGATGTCTGATAAATTTACAACTGATGTTAGGCGTTAATTTAATACCAGGAAATCACATCACCATGACAACAACATTGCCAAGACTTTAGCACTGCAGCATATCTCATTGCAAACATGTCAACAATGTTATCCAAACAGACTAGGGGAGGCTTAATGACATTATGAAGGTATTACCATCATGTGAAAGATTAAACCAGACTTAATCAGTTCATATCTGTCTGGGGGCTGCTGGAGTTATTGTATAGTGCTGTCAAATATGTTGATGCAGAAGCCAACTTCACTGAATTGAAACATTACAATGTGTCAATTTGAAATGTAAGTATACTTAAATAAGAGTAAAAAGTTTTACGAAACACAAATGCAATTTATACACAAAGTGTGTTTGCATTTGAAGAGCTGTGTCAGAGAAAGAGTGTTTACTCAGAACATTCACATGTGTATGTCATTACTTCTAAGAACAAACATATTTTGTGTGTGTGTGTGCGTGCGTGTGTGCGTGCGTGTGTGTGTGTGTGTGTGTGTGTGTGTTTGTGTTGAGGATTAAGGGCCCATGCAAGCCCATTTTAAATGGCTGGTTTTGGTGAGAAAGCCTGACCCTCTGTGTTTAAGCTGCCATTTTTAACGTTGCAATGTTCAGTTTTGTTGCTATGGCGAGACTCGACCAAAAAATGAAAACAACAAAGCATAATTATGCGAAGGACGTGCCTGCGAATGCATTTACAAGGAACAAACTCCAGCACGTCACAGCCTCAGTCAATCCTGTCTAATCAAGCAGGAGTCATTTGCTCCCATCCAGTGCCACATTCGGATTTGAGTCTTTGATTGCAAATATTCTTGTTTATTAAAAAGAGCAACCTGCCAGAATGATTGATGACATCATTATCACATTATTCTAACCTTTATCTGTCACAGTAGCCCACTGTAGAAACACAAAACAGTCAGCTAAATTAAGTCAAGCAGAACAACACCCAATATGTAGATGTGGCATTTTTAGAGAGGTGACCACCTTGACCTTGGAGTGTCTTTCTCGCTCTAAGAAGGCACATGCATGGTCTCAACACAAGCATAAACAGGTCCAAAACAAACAAGCACGCAAAACCATCAACCATGTCCTTCGTAAATGTAACATCTAACAGGCCCTATAAACACATTCCTCGGTCAGCCACGTCCTGAGTACGGACAGCAGACATCCCTCACTTGCACAGCGGAAAAGATGAGTTGTTGACAGCTGACATTGGCCTCACCAACACACAATACACACACACAGTTCACACACACACTTCACATGCACAGTCCACACACACATAATCCATATGTACAATCCACAGCCATATAGTCCAAATGCCCTATCCACACACACACACACACACACAGACACACACATGCATCAACATTTGCTTCAGATACCACCAGGCTAAGATATTATCCTCTCCTGTAAGCACATGGCTACATGTTATTTATACTGTGCAGTCTTCACACAGCACTTCAAACATTCTAGAACTGCATTTGGCCCCGCCCTCACTTTCCCTGGCTGTCTGAGACAATGCACACAGCTGTGTGTTCTAATTATTTGTGTTTATTTCTCTATTTAACTGTGGATGCCCTCCTTCAGATCGCTGTCGCAAAAATATAAAAAACATCTGTCTGATGAACAAATTATAGATTCATGCTTTCCCTCAGTGTAATTAGCTTTTTTTGTTTGCCAGGAGACAGATTTGATTTCCTCATTTCCTCCTTTCGCTCATGTTTAACTTCATAATGGTATTGCACCTCTTGAATATCTCAAAAGGCTTCGGTGTGTGCAAACATTTTGTTTTGTCTGACAGACAGAGTAATGAAAATGTTTCTATATATATAATTAATCGAGGAATGAGAGCATTTCCATAGTGCTTTAAAAGGCACTCAGAGTGCTCTGCATTAGACGCGTGTCCTCACTAACCACCGCTAATGTGGAGCTCCACCTGGATGATGCACTGCAGCCATTATGCACCAGGGCCATTTTCCCCAAATCTTCTTAATGCTAAGTTGTTTTGAAGTTATACCTTAACCTCTTCCTTAAGGTGAGGACATGATGCCCAACATGGTCATAGTTTAGATCTTCTATAAGCCATAGTTTTGTATGTGGTCTGGACCACTCTTAAGCTTTAAATTTATTTTTAATTTTAGTTTTTATCTTAAACACATTTTACAGCTTAAAAAATGCTGTGTTGGACTCAAGACTCGTGCTCTTGTCTTGTGTTGGACTTGTGCTCTTACTGCCACAGAGTTCTGCATAAGGTTGCATTCCATTTGGTGTTTTATTTCATTATCAAGCAAAAATTATAATGAAAAATAAATTGTAAAAATATTATTTTTAAAAAATTAAATTTGCTTGGCTTTTAATCCCTCTTATATGCTGTGTCATCTACACGTCATATTCATGCACTAATTATATTTTCATTTGCATATATTTGTTGATACTTTAATGGCCATTAAAGAAATCTTATGCATGCTCAAAAAGGCGTAAATAACAACAAACAACGGCAGAAATGTGGATTCAGCCTCTAAGATGTAGTCAAGAACAACTTAGCAAAGAAGAGAGATAGTTCGGGGGACGCATGTAGAAAAAGAAACAACTTTGGTAAGATACATCTTTAGAGTCTTCTTAGCATACCAAGAGTGAATGTTATCAGGAATCCTGACCCAGAGCAGTCGCAGTGCACCAGCACGTGAGGACCATCAGGGTCTAGGTCTGAGAGACCATTCTGGAAGGAACATGACAGGTTCTTTGGCCAATCTCTTCCAAGGATCAACTGAATGAACAATTCCCCTCAATGCCAAATGGACATTTCTGTTTAACCCGTGTCACCTTCAATGTTTTGAGGGAAGTGTGTCCTGTAGCTGTCTATTTATCAGCCAAGGCAGAAAGCCATGACCAGATGGCAGATAGATAGATTTCAATTTGTCATGACATAAACCTGTCAAAAATACAAGTATAACCCCTGTGGGATTATAAACAGACTATAAACTCTCCTCTTTTGAATGGGCCATGGGTGTTACTGTTGTCAGATACCCTGTGGTAAATAACCATCACCTAAGGTGGCCATTTGGCCTCCAGCCATAGCCCAGCTAATGCCTTTATTAGTCAACAGTGAGTGGAGGAGAGCACTGTGTGTGTGTGTGTGTGTGTGTGCGTGTATGTGTGTGTGTGTTTGAAGCACTGGGTGCCTGCAGCCACAGGTAACACTTCTGTTTGGAACTCAATTAAAGAGAAGAGTGTCAAGCTGAGCTGGTCCTTATCTCTGTCACACAGACACATACACACGCACACACTAACTCTCTCTCCCTGTCTCTCTCTTTTGAACTCTCTCTCTCTCATACACACACACATACACACACACAGTTACACTGTAGGTACTTTTCAAGATCTACACAGAGAAATGCAGTGCAGTCCTGTGTGTTTCGCTCAGCCCCCACACCACATGGCAAAGGGCAGAAAAACAGAGAGTGACCCTGAAGCAACACGTCCGAGGCACGAGGCAGAGCTGCCAATAGCAGCCTGGCAGAGAGTCCCGTCATTAATTATGTTAATTACTGATAAATGGAGCATGGAAATGAGGCCGCAGCCGCTCCTCGTGGCTCCGCCATGAAGTGACTTTGATTAACGACCCCCGTCGCCGCTATGTCTTCCTTTGCTGGAGGTCTATGGCCCAGCACACGTTGGCTTTGATAACATTGTGGTGTGTGTGTGTGTGTGTGTGAGAGAGAGAGAGAGAGAGAGAGTCTGAGTGTATGTGTGTGTGTGTGTGTGTGTGTGTGTGAATATGAGTGTGAATGTGTGTGGGTGGGTGTGAATGTGTGTGTGTCCTGTCCATGCTAAAGCTTGTGATGCCTTTCTAAGGAACAGCTGCAGTGCTATCTGGTGCACATGACACAGACCGCTTTAGAAAAACCACACAGCTTAGCATATTGCGGGTGGGTGGAATGAGCACTTGGACTGAAGTCTCAGAGCCGTGTTTTGCACACACTCTAATTATGGCTAGTCCACAGATCTAGCATCCCTGGCCAAAGAATGTGCTGCGCCTGGCTGGGAATCCCCAAACTACAGAAGCTTTCAGTTAAACAAACATTCTAGAGAACCCTTGGCTCTGCTTCTAGAACTAGAGAACACTTATGTTAAGTAATAGCTCCGGAGAACTAAAGAGCTCCAGGGTTACGCAAAGTTCTAGAAGACTAAGAACCTTTGAATAAAGCAATGGACAACTTGAGAAACTTTGAGTTTTAGACAACTAGAGGCCCCTGAGTTAAGCCATGGTTCTAAAGAACAAGATACCCCTCAAATTAGGCAATGGTTGTAGAGAACTTGAACTGACCCCGGGTTTTTCTCCGTACCCTGTGTTCATTTGTTTACTTACAGTAAGACCATTGATATCTGGATATGGGCTTGATTAGCTAATACAGATGGAGAATCATTGAGTTTTTGTTAAATTGTCACTGACATGTGGTTGGCTGGCTATCAGATAATGGCCTATTACACTAATGTGCTGTTGTGGCACTTGAAGTTAGTGAATTAGCTTGACTTATGGGAGTGGGTCTGCGGAACCTGAAATATTGTATGTGATCCTATTAGTTTCAATTGGTGTCTCTGTGACAGCATAGCAATTAATAAATGATGCTTCTACTGCTGCAGCCTTAATATACTGCACGGTATTCAGAGCATGAAATACACACACACACACACACACATACACACTCACACACACACACACACACACACACACGCACACACACAGGTAGATTGTCTAAGACCATGTCCCTGTGCTCCACATGGGAATCTGTAATACACTTGATCTAATCACAATTAGCCATTGTGTGGTCCACTGATGTACCTGCGCTGTATAAGCTCAGCCTCCTCCCTCAGGCCACACTCATTCCTCATAGATACACTTAGTTAATTACTACATCACACCAGCAGAGAGAGGGAGAGAGAGAGAGAGAGAGGGAGAGAGAGAGAGAGAGAGAGAGAGAGAGCATGTCAGAAAGGCCCCTTTCCCGCTTTAATCTTTGCAAAGTCAGGAAAAGTTGTGCAAACACTGGAACATATTCACCTCTTTGATTATCATATTAATTAATCTTGCTTACCTAGTCGTGTAATTTAAACATTTGAAGGTTTCTCTCACAGAGTCAGTCATCTGATTTAATTAAGCAAGAGAGAAAGAGAGAGAGGGGAAAAGAAGAGGGAGAGATGAGAGAGAGAGAGAGAGAGCACTTAGTATGTGGAAGGGTTCTGGGGCGGTCTGATGAACAGATTGTATGGCTTTTATTAGCACAGAGGGCTACATGGTACAGGCAGGAGAACAAAAAGTAACTAAAAGTCTGTGTGTTAAAGAGGACATTCGCTCACACTCACACCTCACCATTTTTGTATCACTTAAAGCCCTATGCCCATTACCCTCAAAACCACCAGTGTGCTTTCCCCCACACCCAGGCCCTCATCTGTGCATTCGTTCTCACTCAGTCTAAACGAATTAGCGAAGCCTTCACCTGTGCCTTCAGCCGTACAGGTGGCGCGTCTCCGATGCAGCAACCTCTTGTTCTTCCCACCACAGGGGGAGTGGGGAACGTAATTTTGATTCCTTTGTATGTATTGTGCATGTGAAGAAATTGACAAATAAAGTGCTACTACTACCACACACACACCTTCAATAGGCTCTCTGTATGGAGAATGGTCATTCTGTTCTGGTGAATGTCTATTTTAGTGAAGTACAGTAGGCTAGATTGACATTAGGCATAAGTATTAGTTGTATAGTGTTGTTATACTAGTTTACTATCCAAAGTAAGCCTAAAAAGCTCTCCATGTTCCTTGCTAGTTCTGGGTGTATTTTCGTAGTTAGCTCATAGCTGTAGCCTCATTACACAATTGTTTACCAACATAAGAGCTAACTACCAGAAACGATTGACCACTCTGAGCGAAAGCCCTCCTGAGACTTTACGTCTGCCGTGCACAGAGCCCATTGTGCATTCGCCTGTACTAACACTCACAAGTGCGTTCACTCACACTCAAAACCTGAATTACTAAGTAACCCTGAACTGTGCGTTCACCTGTCCTTTCATCCTCACTCAAACCCTCACCTGTGCATTCGGACGCTATCAACCGAGAATCGTACACTGATTCCTTAACATGCAATTTATGACATGTAAACAAACATAATTGCAAGAACAAATATGTCCATATAACTGTAACACTTTAGATTACAATCCCTGAAGTACTGAAGGGGTAGGTAAGAATGACATAGCAAAAAGTCTGAATTAAAGAGGATTTACTGAGTAAGTAGGCTGAAATAACAAACCACTTGAAAGAGGTTTGAATGGTGCCTACACTATTGCTGATGAGATATGGCATGTGCAATGGCGGGGCTGTTCAGTGATTCATCAGAAATGCATGAAATAACCATATCCTATAGGCGTAAGAGACATAATGAGCTGTTTTAATCAGCCCAGGGCTGAAATGACCTCCTGTAATGTAAGATTCAGGCAGTGTTGGACAGATTGAGAAGATAGCTTTCATGTAGTTTGTGTACTGCAGTGTAGTTTGTGTTATTCCAGCTTCTTACTAATTTATTTCTTGATATTTTTGCTGTCGTTCTGATCTACTCCTTACCCAGTGCTTCACGGGTCATAATCTAACAAGTTGCCAACATCACTACTGCAACACTGGACTATTACTATGCTACTATACCATGCCCATTACTGCTGCATTAACTTCCACTGCTACTGCCACTGCACGCACACACACACACACACACACACACACACACACACCGACACACACACACACAAACACACACACACACACACACATGCACACACACACACACACACACACACACAAACACACGCACACACACA
Source organism: Tenualosa ilisha (assembly GCA_015244755.2). Taxonomy (NCBI): domain Eukaryota; kingdom Metazoa; phylum Chordata; class Actinopteri; order Clupeiformes; family Clupeidae; genus Tenualosa; species Tenualosa ilisha. The sequence goes on from PYXC01001489.1 coordinate 1,636,723, forward strand.
CACACACACACACACCGACACACACAAACACACACACACACACACACACACAACACACAACACACACACAAACACACGCACACACACACACACAAACACTGCTCAGTTGCAAAGGTTCTGGATAGTGGCAGGTAAATCTACCTAAATTACTTTTTACATTCATTTCTATCCAAAGCCCTATTTATACTCAGATGTTTATTCAGAGTGTGTGTGGATCTTGTGAGTAAGAAGACACATGTGACACTTTGCTGCACCCACTGAAGAATAGAAAAAACCTAAATCACAATGATAATGTTCAATTATGTTTTACTGTCAATCAATATAATCACCCCAACGTAAAGCCAACACAAAATTTTAACCGCCTAATGTTAAAGATACTTTTGGCTTGCCATCAGTTAACGCTTCATCAAGTCTTATTACAGTACGAGTGAGCAGATCATAAACTGATACACAAAGTGTACATTTAGTTCTGCGGAAGATAATGGGGATATGGATATTTCCCAAACATTACTTCATTCACTCTAGCTGAGCTGGATAAAATGTTAGATTCATATGATCAAATTTACGACTGTCCCAAAGCTATAAACTGAAGCCCATGCTATACTATGATATATAGACAGATATTTATGCCACAGACATGCATTTCTTATATACTATAAGCGTATAACAGCTCAGCCATGTGATTTGTACTCTGTCTTTGGTCTCTGCAGGAGTTAAAAGTCAGTCAGCATACAATTTATCAGCATCATAAACTACTGTTCTTTCCACATCCTGCTACCCCAAATGATTTGTCAAACTTGCAGCGTGAAGTACAACTCTCGCCGGACGTGGCCGAGCTCCAACAAAGAACCTGTATAAACATTCTTTGACATGTAAATTCTGGTTCCCATGTCAGCAAGCTGTCCTGAGTCCTCACAAACACACACACACACACACACACATACACAGCGACACGGCGCTGCACCCAGGTTGCTGAATTATGCATCGCATCACATGGTTAGCCTCCCAGATGCCAGAGCACTAATTGGAAAAATTCCCTGCTTTTGTTTACAAGAGGGGAAAATTTGATTGATTGTTTGCTTTCCTCTCATTAAAATGTAGATGGCAAATCTCCAAATTTTTCAAAGTTAAGAAATTAAGAACCAAAGCAAAAAGGAAACTTGGGTTCCCATAAGTACGTTTGCTCTTAATAGTGTGAAAACTCTTCTGGAGGTACAGAAAAGCCCCTGCAGTACCTTCAACCTGTAGGAGCAGAGGTGTTGTGGGGATTTTTTCAGTGGGTGTACGCAACGTAACATTATAAATGAATGACTAATATTTATAAAGTGAAAAATAGGCTACATAAACAATCTGTTCCCAGAAGTGGGGGGACTCCGTACTCCCATATCCAACACTACACCCCTGTGTAAGAGCGATTGGATACTTCACCACTAAGCTGTAAGGTCCAGGTCTGTGTAAGGTCTATTCAGCCTCACAAACAAATAAACAAACAATCTTAAAAAGTAGCTAAGAGATCCGGTGGCGTTATTCACAAAACAACATGCAAATATGTTACTAAACTTAGCAATAGTAATTTATGAGGACACCTTATTCAGCAGAAATCATGAATAATTCACCAACCCTCTCATAATTCACCAGCTCTCATAATTGGTTTCTGCTTAAAGAATGCTAATCTTATTCTAAAGCCACAAGCTACAGCTACCTCCCTGATGGCAGAGGGAGGATGTGGTGGCTATCTCTCAGAGATATTTTCACACACTCTTGCCTGCCTTATATTTCTCATATGTATGGAGGGCTTCAGACTGTGTAGGCCACTAGCTACCCTTTATTCATAAGCCAAGAGAAGTGAATATAAAACCAGTAATATGCATGAAGTGATGAGATGATGTTTCTCCGAGGCACTTGGACCTGGTGAGACAAATATTGGTAACACTTTACTTAAAGTTTGGATACATGGAGGATCCAGCCAGCGACCCCTTGCTCACAAGTCCGAGCTTCTCACCAACAACCAACAGCTACCCCAAGACTGAGTTCCAGTCAATTCCAGAAATTGCCCAAGCAGGATCAACGGGTCTCTCTTGGGGATAGGAAGCCTTGGCTAGCCTGGTTGTCACCATTGCCTATGTCTGAGATTTAGTTTGATCTGGACACTTTGCTGTTATCTTTCACTTCTCCGAGACGGAATCAAGGTATATAGATCAAAATACCCTTGTACAGCATTGGACAGACCTATAGCCAGTCAAACCAATGATTACCATGATGTCTGCAGAGTCAAAGCAGAGCAGAGTGTGTCAAACACCTGTTAAGCCCGCCTCCATCATGTCAGGGGTAAAAGCCTGTTTTTGATTGGTTCCCTACATCAGGAAAAGGAAACTGAGAGGAAATAGACTTACTGTAGTGGCCATAGTGAGCTGCAGAGGGAACTCGAGATCACAGATCAGGATGGGTTTTTCCAGGTTACGCCCAGGCAGGATCTGGTGCTAATCTCTGATCACCCATTCATTGTTTCTGTGAGGTCTGAGCCCTGCAATGTAGAACATGCTAGCGGCAAGCCAAGAGTTTTTTCTTAAACTGTAGTTGCACATTCATATTTGATATACTGATGTTCTTCATAACATTTTCATCACCTCAGCAGGGAGTAAATTCACTCATAAAAATGTTTAAAGCCTAATTTTATGAAATAGTCATAGCAAGCATGGCAAGATTTTAATGAGATAGTAATATAATTTTCATCAATCTCGCACTCTCTTTCTCTTTCAGTACAACTGCTCTCTCTCTCCACACATATACACACACGCAAATATAATTCTCTTCATGCACACACTACACACTCATGCATAGCACAATTATTCACACACATACATACACACACACACACACATAGCCATAGCAAACTGATGTTAAGTGATTGATGCTGATACTGTCTGAAATTTACAAAAAACACTATGAGACAGGAAAGCAGAAAACTTCTTTGTTTTTAAGCAGGCAGCCAAGAGGTGCTGGCACGCACACACACACACACACACACACACACACATACACACACACACACACACACATGCTGTGAAGAAAACCTGTGAAACATAAATATGTATTTTAAGACAGTGGGCAGTTTTCCAGTTTTCCAGCACTATTAACCTACTGTCTATCGTCTTGCTACATCTGCCTGGAAGTTTTGCCACTGACCCTTTTGTTGCTGACCCAAGCCTGTCTTTTCATGTAAGTTTGTCTCAGCCCTTGCCTGCTGTTTCTGCCCAACTGTGTCCAACCTCTCTGCCTGTTGTTTTGCCCGAGCCATGTCTGTACCTCTGCTGAGTTTTTTTGTTTGCCTGATTGACGTTCCATACCCAGGGTGCCCTGTGCCGCTAATTTAACGTTTTAGCCTTCTTCTCTTTTTCTTTGGTCTGTAAAGAAAACCTGTTATGTACAGTCTGTTCCTCTGAATCTGTGTGTGTTTGGGTTTGCTATTTGTACTAACGGGAGCAAACGGTGACCCAGACAAGGTGGTACTAGGTTTGTGCAGGACCTGTTTCCCACACACAATGCCAGCTACCATCGTTAACTGACCATCTTCAGGTGCTGAGGAGGGTCCAATTCAGTGACGGTAGCTGGTTTGATGAGCTTGTGCCTGTGACCCATGGAGCTCTTTTAAGCGCAGCCTCATTCCCTCCCTACAGAAGCTGGAATGAGTCACAACATAAATTGAAGTTTTTAGCCGCTCGTTTCAAAAAGTCTCCAGATGTTCGTTTGACGTGCGTTCAAACTCCTATGTAAACGACTGAATGGTGTTTCTGTCCAGATCTGAGACTGCCGTCAACTCAGCAGGAGAAATGAAGGCTAATAGACACTCTAATTGACCCATGTGACAGCAGCCAATTTTCCAGGAAGTAGCAAGGTATCATTAATTACACCAGTACTTACCTTGCTACTTCCTGGAAAATTGGCTGCTGTGACATGGGTCCATTAGAGCACCTATTAGAGTCTGAGTCTGTGTCCTCCATTCAGACCAATACTGGACAAGATGCTCTGGCACAGGTGTTCAGATGACTAGTATCTTATCTGGCAATAAGTTGAATGACTGACAAGTTTTGAGTTGCTTCTTGTGAACAAAATGCAAAATGGTTAGAGTTTGAATGACAATTATTATTATTATTCAAGGCTGTGTCCAACAGATTGTGTTGCCTAAAATGTTTTAGTAACAAAGTAACAAAGGGCCACGCTCTGAAGGAGATTAAAAATTATAAGAACATGATAAGAAGTGTGTAGTGTGTGTGTGTGTATGTGTGCGTGCGTGTGTGTGTGTGTGTGAGAGAGAGAGAGATGTGTATGCACTAAACAGCTAACGGGGCCTGTTGGTTGACCCCCTTAATTGAATAATGAGGGGAGGAGAGTTTGGCGAAACTTTCACTTTCCATGTCTTTGACTGAAGGTTAGGCTAATTAATCAAGCTAGTCATTTCCTCCATCTGATCAGAGCTGCACCGGATGCCACCATCTTCATATTATCAGCCAGAGCTGCCAGCCTGCACTGATATCTGATTATGGCACACTAAATGAATTTTCACCATCCCAAAAGGCCACAGACACAGAACTAATATCTACTTAAAGCACAAAACTGTTTGTCTCTGTCAAGAGATTCCAGGCTTAGTTTATTTCCATAATAGCCAAAATATGTGTCATAAAAAAAAAAAAATTGCATAATGTGTTACTTGTCACATTTTTATATCCAGAATTAGCTTCAAAAAGTTGATGGATGATGAGGAGTGAACTGACATATATTGCAAAGCCTATGCTGAAATACAAGTGTAGTCTCTGTTTTAGTGACAGCACTTATTTTTGTACCATACATCAAAGTCATCTCAGACATCAAAACTCATTACATGTGATCAAAGAGTTCCCAAATAAGACTACAAATGTTCGGAGACCAGTCTCCCATAACTCTCTGTCAGACATATCCCTAATGATACAAATGTCGGAAGTTGTTTCTGAGAGAAGTGATAATTAAATTCAAAAAGTTAGACTTATTTATAAAAATCCTCAGGTCTGCCTATGGCTTCTGTAAGGACTGCTATGTCTGAGGGATGACTCAAAGGTGTTTACACAAACACATTTTAGACAAATAACCTAAAAAACCCAACTAATTAACAGGTCAGAGAAATTAAACCTTTTAGTCATTTAGCTGCGGTCTTTTCTAAGAATCAAGGCTCCTGAGGTTGGAACAGCCACAAGCCAAGAACACAGATGCAGGAAATCCCTCCTTAGGCGTTGCTAATTCTGCCTGGCTAGTCTGGACTTCAGGTGCCCTCGTTACCTGTTGTTTCAACAGCAAAGTTTGTGCTAATTTGTAATTTTTTCTCCTTTACATAAAGCATTTGCATTCTGTGCAGCAAACTTTTCTTTAAAGAAAAGAGAGACATGAAGAGGAGAAGAATCAAGAAATAATAAAATTAAGAAAAGAAGTTGTCCAGCCTTGTGTTTTTTGGGGGTTTTTTGACAGCAGAGACGAGAACAAAGTTAAATGCTCTCCGATGCATTTACAGTAATAGTACTTTTCTATTGATCTTGGAGACAGAACACAATCATCATACCTCTCAATGTGCCCGACTCTTCTACACTGGACTAAATGGATAAAGGAAGGAATGAATAGACCATGGTGATTTTCAGAGGGAATGGAAGCACACTTTCAAAAGAATGGATGTGACACATAATGGGTGCCTTTGATCTCTCTAACAAAGCCTGTTTGGAGCGCTCACCCTTTATGCTGATGTTTTGATCTGTGGTGGTGCGACAGCAGATTGGCTAAGGAGAGAAGACAAAAACATCCTGGTCATCACCATACAGACAGGAGGTGGCAGAATCACTAACTTCTCCATCACCACCACAGCAACCGCTTTATTTGGTCCTGTGGGTTGCTGTTCTTATTTTTGCATACACTAATTTATCCTTTGCTAATTAGTTTGAGCTATGCCAAAAAAAAAGAATGTTCATAGATTAAGTGTTGAGGTTGAAGATTGTGGTTAGATTAGCAATGGGATTAGATTAAGGATGAGGTCATTTCAAGAAAGAATAATAACTCCTATTTCTGTAGGCCTACAGTTCAACTGTAGGGACAAAATAGGCATACATAAGAAATCGTGATAATTATCAGGCCACAATTTGGACTGTGGTCTGTAGTTTAAGGGTTTTCGATGGGGTTGGGGTTAGGCACAGGTCTGTCGAGACTCGGTTTGGGATGTGTGTGTGTGTGTGTGTGTGTGTGTGTGAGGTGAGGGTTTAGAGTTGACAGCAGCGTTAAAGTCAAGGTTTACACATCATCCACATGGTCTCTGTACACTGTATCTGTCTTACACGTCATCCACATGGTCTCTGTACACTGTATCTGTCTTACACGTCATCCACATGGTCTCTGTACACTGTATCTGTCTTGTACATCATCCACATGGTCTCTGTACACTGTATCTGTCTTACACGTCATCCACATGGTCTCTGTACACTGTATCTGTCTTGTACATCATCCACATGGTCTCTGTACACTGTATCTGTCTTACACGTCATCCACATGGTCTCTGTACACTGTATCTGTCTTACACGTCATCCACATGGTCTCTGTACACTGTATCTGTCTTGTACATCATCCACATGGTCTCTGTACACTGTATCTGTCTTGTACATCATCCACATGGTCTCTGTATACTGTATCTGTCACAGAAAAATAAAGGTTGGTGCATGTGTGGAAAAATAAATAAATAAATAAATAAATAAACATGCCAGAGCAGTAACTCACCCCTGCGTTCAGTCCTCCTGAAGAAACTCTGTGTTATTGTTTGGGGGGCAGGCTGTCCCTGTTTTTTTGTTTGTTTTTTTTTTTTCAAATTTTGTTACAGTGACCCTGGGGAATCAAGAGCCAGTGGATCATGAGGAGACATTATTTTTATTTTATGTAAAAAGCACTGCTGTCAATGTTAGCATGGTAACGCATGTGATTCATGTAAAAATTTTAACAAGTAATTTTTTTTTCACTAATAATAATCATGCAGATGCATATGTCACATTACCCACCAGCCCCCTCCTCATTTACACACACCACAAGGGCTTTGCTTAGTTTTGTTTGCCAGTGTTTCAGTAGCCCACTGTAGGTGCTTTTAGCAACATGCTAGTCCTCTGTATAGACTTTGTAAGTATTTGAAGACATTGTTTTAAATTCAGTGGCAGGATTTTGTGATTGTACTGTGCCTATCTTTCAATGCTTTAAATTCAGTGTTTCATCAGCAGGCAGTCATGAGAAGTTTGCTTGTTAACAGAACATAAACTGACTGCCCAGAAACCCTGTAAATAGTTCTGATATATTTTTTGTAACAACAACAAGGTTGTTGAAATATGCAGTGTCTCTTTTAACAGTAATGTTTTAAAAAATTACAGCATGACAAAGGAATTCACTAGACTCTACTGTGTTGTCAAAGGGCAGATAGTTCCACTCAAAGCAATTTGGTAAACTGTGCTGCATGAATGCAGACACGCTCGACACAGAACCATAACAGGAAAACAATGGTGACAAGGCAACAAGTGCCCTGTGCACTGAGTCAACACAGAACCATAACAGGAAAACAATGGTGACAAGGCAACAAGTGCCCTTTGCACTGAGTCAATACAGAACCATAACAGGAAAAAAATGGTGACAAGGCAACAAGTGCCCTGTGCACTGAGTCAACACAGAACCATAACAGGAAAACAATGGTGACAGGGCAACAAGTGCCCTTTGCACTGAGTCAATACAGAACCATAACAGGAAAAAATGGTGACAAGGCAACAAGTGCCCTGTGCACTGAGTCAACACAGAACCATAACAGGAAAACAATGGTGACTAGGCAACAAGTGCCCTGTGCACTGAGTCAACACAGAACCATAACAGGAAAACAATGGTGACTAGGCAAGAAGTGCCCTTTGCACTGAGTCAATACAGAACCATAACAGGAAAACAATGGTGACAAGGCAACAAGTGCCCTGTGCACTGAGTCAACACAGAACCATAACAGGAAAACAATGGTGACAGGGCAACAAGTGCCCTTTGCACTGAGTCAATACAGAACCATAACAGGAAAAAAATGGTGACAAGGCAACAAGTGCCCTGTGCACTGAGTCAACACAGAACCATAACAGGAAAACAATGGTGACTAGGCAACAAGTGCCCTGTGCACTGAGTCAACACAGAACCATAACAGGAAAACAATGGTGACTAGGCAAGAAGTGCCCTTTGCACTGAGTCAATACAGAACCATAACAGGAAAACAATGGTGACAAGGCAACAAGTGCCCTGTGCACTGAGTCAACACAGAACCATAACAGGAAAACAATGGTGACAGGGCAACAAGTGCCCTTTGCACTGAGTCAATACAGAACCATAACAGGAAAAAAATGGTGACAAGGCAACAAGTGCCCTGTGCACCGAGTCAACACAGAACCATAACAGGAAAACAATGGTGACTAGGCAACAAGTGCCCTGTGCACTGAGTCAACACAGAACCATAACAGGAAAACAATGGTGACTAGGCAACAAGTGCCCTATGCACTGAGTCAACACAGAACCATAACAGGAAAACAATGGTGACTAGGCAAGAAGTGCCCTTTGCACTGAGTCAATACAGAACCATAACAGGAAAACAATGGTGACAAGGCAACAAGTGCCCTGTGCACTGAGTCAACACAGAACCATAACAGGAAAACAATGGTGACAGGGCAACAAGTGCCCTTTGCACTGAGTCAATACAGAACCATAACAGGAAAAAAATGGTGACAAGGCAACAAGTGCCCTGTGCACCGAGTCAACACAGAACCATAACAGGAAAACAATGGTGACTAGGCAACAAGTGCCCTGTGCACTGAGTCAACACAGAACCATAACAGGAAAACAATGGTGACTAGGCAAGAAGTGCCCTTTGCACTGAGTCAATACAGAACCATAACAGGAAAACAATGGTGACAAGGCAACAAGTGCCCTGTGCACTGAGTCAACACAGAACCATAACAGGAAAACAATGGTGACAAGGCAACAAGTGCCCTGTGCATTGAGTCAACACAGAACCATAAATCAGCCAGAGAGCTCAGTATGGGGATAAAAGAGTTTCTCTTTGACATAAACACAAGCAGCAGAATACAAGCAGCACAATGACAGTTGGAGATGCTTCATCCTGGCATTTTTGAAAGAGCTGATGGACACGTTGAATGAGAGTACAAGGAAAACGGCAAGACATGGTAGATTTGAAGCAAGGGGGAGGGCGCAGAATGTGTGCACCTGGGATGCGAGTGTGTGTGGGGGGGGGTTTAAAAAATCATGTGGTCAGTCACCCCTGTGGCAACTACACTCTTTCACATTGGGTGTGTAGGAAACAAAGAAGGCCACTTTTCTGAAGTCTAGACTAACCAGAGGAATGTATGACAAATTTATTCTTCACAAAAAATAGGAGAATTCTGGAACTTTAAATGAGTGGTTAATTGTGATTGATTAACTTACATGTTCTTTTGTGATTAATCAAATTAATTTTTTGATCACTAGTAAAAAGTGTTATGTGTTTACAAATCATGTAACATCACTGACTGCACCTTTAAGTAAATGAGAACTACTCAATGAAGAACTTGCACAAATGTCAAAAAAGCATCACTTCATTATAAGGCTAATTTTCTCTGATGTTCTTACAGACTTTATGTGATAGGACATATTTGTCCCATTCCTGGTGATTAATGGTTATTGGGGCACTCTTGTCAATAAGATTGTCAATCTTTTCAAACTCATATTTGTTTTTGGTATAACTGTCATGGTATTTACACCGTCAGTCTGAGTGTGTAATAGCCTTGTCAAACAGACTGGAAAACCATCCAGATGAGTTTCCACATAACCCTGAACCCTGGAAAGTTCCAACAAGTAATTGGGCTACAAAAAAAATAAAAAATATATAGATTTACGATCATGATTTTCCCTCATTGTCATTGTCAGCCGTGTGAAACCTCAGGTGCAGTTCGACTACATTTGTGAATAAATTTTACTGCATGTGTAAGTGTGTGTGTGTGTGTGTGTGTGTGTGTGTGTATGTGTGTGTGTCAGAGAGAGGGAGAGAGAGAACAGTTTTCTGTATGTATGAGGACACCTAAGGTATTTTTTTAGGATATTATAAACAGGGAGTTACACAGTATTCAATTGGCTGGTATGCTAGCTTGAGTCTGTATGTATGCGCATGACTGCCTCTAGGTTTCTGTCCCAATCAGCAAAGGGTCAGCCTATAGCTCTTCAGCAGCCCATCCTCTAGCTGACAGCACTGAGTGCAGCTGTGATTGGATCTTGACCCCCGATGACTAAGACTTGGTTTGCGATACAGCAGGTGGTATTATTCCTAGAACAGAGCAGTCACTGGAGGAGAATGTACCTGTACAAAGTCATATTTCATATACTGACTAACTGACACAGGGAAGTGGGGAGTTTCATTGTTGAGTGGTTCAGTGGTTCAGGTTCAGTCAAGTGTGACACCAGTGCCCCTCTGACACCAGAAACTCCCTGTGAAACACTATGATGCTAATTTTGCATATCTATCCTCAGATTTATTTTTTTTGAGTCAATGTCAATATAGTAATGATAGTAATTTGATAGTGAATACAATGTGCACATAACCTAAACTAAAGCCTCTGTGTGGGTGTTATTTGGGATTGTAACACACAATCTTTCTGATTGAAATGAGAATATAGGCTAGTCCTTGAAACAGTGTAATATGAACCAAGCCATACACTATGGCAATCAACTTCTTGCCTCAGTAGTGTGGAGGAGAGGGATGGAATTTGATTACTGAACTTGAACATCAGCAACATTTCACTCAAACAGAGTGCCCTACCTCAGTGGATTTGATTCAAAGGTAATTGGTTTGCAATTGGTTTGTGGAGTGGTTTGCAGATAGCAAGTCTCTTAGTGACAGATGCAGCCCTCTTTCAGTCCAGGTGCTTGTCTGTGGCACACACACACACGCACACATACACACACACCTACACACACACATAGTCAGATCCAAAGTCAGAGGAGATTCCATTTGGGTTTCAAGAATCAGAATTCTTGTATAATCTGAATCAGAATCCATTTTACCAAAACCATTATCGCTAACATTTGCTTGCACTGTGTGCAGTTAGGACATGGTGTGATAGAACACAGAAAGACTATTAGAAGGATCAGAATCAGAGTCCATTTGAGTCTCCACAATCCATCTGCCTGGGTGAGCCCAGACACACCTGTTAGCAGATGTGACTTTGCTGACTTTGCTCTGTGAGTCCATCCCAAGACGAGTTTGAAGCCAATTTTACACCCCACACACACACACACACACACACACACACCTCGGAACCCCTTAATGGAGTGGGCTTTACATCATGATTACACAGCTGAGGTTGAGAAGTGGTGAGGTGTCAGCAGAGAGGGTAAAAGCAGAGAGAGAAGTGCAAATGTTCAACTTCCGTGTTATGTTTTCCCCATTTACACTGACCAGTCCAGCTCTCATTCGCTGATACCAAAGATCATTGAAAAGTTTATACTGTGACATAATATGACTCTTCCACTTATGCAGACTGGAACTATTCATGTTTGCTCCCATTGGAACGTATTACGTTGCTCTATCTTGGTCAGTATTCAATAATCTTTGGTGTGAGTCAAGCTAAGAATCCACATGAACAGAATCAGAAACAGAATCCATTTGGGTTTCTAGAATCAGAATCCACTTGGGCCTCCAGTTCTGCTGTCCATGGTCCTGAAGTGGCCCATGGCAGGAGATGCAATTCAATTCAATTTAATTCAGTTTAATATGACATGATGATATTGGCATTGAAGTATTTTCAATTCAATAATGTCAATTAAATATGAAATTCCAGAAATATAACAACTTCAATAAGTTGTGTAAATTGTGTATCCTGAAGGAAATTAAGGCTATGCATTTCACGAACAAGTACACCTTAAGTGAGAGAGGCACACTGTGATTTCGGCAGTTATGTTTGTACCTTGTCTAAACATGCTGAATTTCATAGCAAATACTATGATTAGGGATTTCTACATACATAACAGGATTCCAATGCAAATTGCTGTACCACCCATGAGCATACATGTTGAAACTGTGCCAAGAATGAGTGAAGAACAAAGGTGAAGAGAAACACAACAGTAATCCTCCACCACCCCACCCCTCAACCCGAACACACACACACTCACACCCCAACTAAAAGCTTGGATGTAACCCCTGGACCAGGAAGTGACTGTGGCATGATATATTTAGAATTAATCAACAAAAAGCAATGTAGGAGACAGAAAGAAAGAGAGAGAGAGAGAGAAGGAGAAACTAACAGGCAATTTTAGAAGCAAACACAGGAGCAAACGCTAATACTTTTGAAGCGACACATAATTAACTGGCAGTGCAAAGTGGTGTATTTGCAGGGTAAATAAAGAGTGCCTCTTACATTAGCACCCCTGCAGCAGTGCTGACACACTGCAGTCACTCATTACGCAGGTCAGCTAGGCGGCTAATGGATGGCAAACATTAATAAAACACACATTCAGCTTTTGGAGTTGGCTCTTTGGCAAGACAAAAGGAGGGGAATGTAGCGCCCTGTGCAAAATCCCAGCCAAGGAACCTTTCAGAGAACTGTTTGGCAGACAATGAAGTAGGACTGTTAAAGGTCGACCCTCCTAGCAGTTACTGATAAGGGTCAAAGGTCAATGCCTAACTGCCCCATGAGGAGCTTTCAGTAGAGTCGACTGATCTATGCCGATGTTGTACCACCAATAGAGGTACCACCTCATCAGAAAAACAATAATTCAATACTGGGATTTAGTCATTGCTGTATAAAAACATGCAATAGTTCATGACAGAGTAGATGTTAGAGAGTAGATGTTAAGTTTGTTTGAAATATCAGCGTTTAACCCATAACTTCTGTGAATTGAATATCTATCAGCTTATTCATGCTATCAAATATGAATCCCCCAATCACCAAATCCATTTAGGATTGAACTTCATTCAGGAGTTTCACCAGAGGCTAAAGCCATCCATGCATTCATGAGTTTCACTAGAGAATAAACCATCCATCTGTGCTAGAGGAGGAACAGAATGGTGAGTTTTACTAGGCACTGAACACATCCCTAGTTTTGTTTGTTGTTTATTTTTTAGAGCATGAACACGCAACACAACAGTTTTACTAAAGACTGTTCAGACTAAACTGAATATATTTGAATTTAGAGGAAGAAATAGATATGGGTTTCACGAGGCAGAACATGTTTATCATCATTTTGCAATGGATGAAAAGATTTTACTAGTGGCTGAATTCACTGAGTTTAACTACAGATTGAACAATATTTATTGTTGATGAGGTTTACCAGAAACTCTCGGCTAAAGCAGCCATAGTCTGGCTAGTGTAATCAAGTGATCTGTGCCTTACCAGGTCATCTTTTACACCAAAATCCAGCATCTCTACCCATTTTGAGCTTCCCATTGATATCCTATAATGGGATAATTACACTGCCTATTATCACCTTTGATACACCTAATTACACTGCAGCTTTAAATATCTACGCAGAGGACTCCAACCCACAGACCATTCTGCTAGCTTTAAACGTGGAAAATTAACTTTTCATGAGTTGTGGATAATTGGTGAGCTGTTGAAGAACCATGTGGATGAGGCCCAGCCGGCGGCTGAGCTCACGCTCACTCACCTCTCTGACATCTCGATGGGGTTTAATGAGCTTTGAAAAGACACGTCGCTCCACCAAGAGTCCCGCTGCTCTTAATCTGACATCACATTATTCACAGCTTCCCTGAATAGCAAGAGGTCGTCTCAGTCTATACTCAACTTTGAAACTTTTTTGTTTGTTGTCAGTTATGCCCATTTTTTTTTTTTACTGTTTGTAGTTATTGTTTATATATGCTTGTTTCATTACCACTTCAAGCACTAATATGTCAGTAGTGTGAGTTGAAATGTGGGCTGTGTAGACCTGCAGTGCTTTGATTGAAAATGCATGTGATGGACACTTCTTCCAAAATTAATAAATGCCTCTCAGTGAGTGTCAGTCAGAATGTGCACTTTTCAACTTTTCACCCATGAAAAAGTTCAAAACAGTCACAGTGACTCACTGCTAGAAACTGGACAAAGTCTCAGATTCCTGTATATACCAATGTACTAATAAAGTAAAGAAAAGTTAACTAGTATTTATGCTTTAATCCAGGGCAGCATAAACTCAGAGTGCCTTTGCCAGACAGTAATGTAACCACTATTCCACCACAGCCACTGGTATATTGAATTGTGACAGAAAGATCACACTATACACGTGAGATACAAGACAATTTAAAAAACTATTTGTGGAAGTTGCCAGGGCTTTAAAATATTCATGACTTTCAGTGAAAGATTAAGATTATGGCTGAGTCCTAATGTCTTCCCAAACCTTAAGCACCTGAACCTTTGAGGACATGACTGGCATGAATCAACCAATCAACCAACCAATGTTGATTCATGACAGTTAAAGGTGTATTCCAGGGTATATCAACCCATGGCCCCATTTTTTGAAGTTGCCAAGTGCTGTCCGTAGGAAAAACTACAAAATAACCGGAGACAACATAGACTTAATACTGAACTGGCAGCTAACAGTAACTGCTGAGGGTATAGAAAACTGAGCACATATGTCACCATTGTGCTATCTGGTCTATATTGTACCAAATTCCTCTTCATTCTTTTTTCCTACAGACAGAACTCAGTGACCTTGAACAACAGGTCTATGGGTTGATTTGCACTGGAATATCCTTTTAAGTCACTGCGGGTTTAGGGTTTAGGGCCCAGGGCTTAGGGTTTGGAGAGTACACTGGGATTTAGTCATTATACATTATCCAGCAATTACCAGACCTCTGAGATGAAAACCAGGGACATTCTCCTTAGGAACCAGGGACATTCCTATTTCTACAGTCACATATAATTAGAATAAGTAATGTTTAATGTTCAAAAACAAAATGGGTTTTCTTGAATTTTACCAGGAACAGACCACCAAAATCATGGACTGTCGCAGAAAAACAAGGTCACCCTGCTACGTACAGTATGTATGTGAAGCACTTTGAATGGCTACAAAGCTAGAAAATAGTAGATAAATACATTCTTCCTTACCTGCTCATGATGAAACACAAACCTCCTATGCCACATGAGTGCTGTGGGCCAACAAGTCCCATATGAATCAATAAATACTATGAGCACCCTCTCATCAACCAACATTCTCAGCAAAACTAACAAACTAACATACTTCAAGCATAAATACAAGAGCATTGTCATCCTCTGGTGCAGAGGCTGTCATGATAAAAATATATATAATTGATTTTGTCTGAAACTGTAACTGTGGGTTATGCAGGTCACAAGGCAATTTAATAGACCGTTGCACTTTACCATTCACTACTTTACTGGAGTTTTTGTTTTGTTTCTTGTAAGTTTATTTGACATTAAACTCGGAGGTGACTAAAAACAGAGACTGGCTGACATTACACAGCATGTGTCATTCTGGCAGTCTGGCGAAGAAGTAGCAGGAAGTTTGTGTGTTTAACTTCTATTCAGGTTGATAAACACATACTGTAGTTATTAACAGCCCTCACTCTCTCTCTCTCTCTCACACACTTTCATACATTCACGCTTAAATATACACATAAAGTATAATACACATGCATTCACACTTACACAAAACCAAACACCTAACCAACCTGCTTAAGATTTCATTGCACCGTGAATTAATACAGAATTTAACAATGTTACAGAAAGGTCATACATTTGTCATTATTTTACTGATACATTTGCATACTAGGTACAAAAACAAGCAATATGTTTAACAATGTCAGGAAATAATGAGCTGTGCGTGAACCACAGAAAAGTCATTGGCACTGAGTTTCTGACTGTTTTAAACCCAATTAGGGACTCCAGTCTTACGTGTGGTTTTGAAAACTGTCCTGGCAAAGACAGATGTAATGAGATGCTGCTCTGCGCTGCTCTGCTCTGCGCTGTGCGGAGCTGAAGAGGAAGTTGTGTTATAAGACGCAGATGGCGTGCGTCTATGAATAGTTTATGGAATCTACTGAAAATACACACAAACAAATATGCATACACTTGAGCAAATTACAAAAAAAAATAACCTCACATAACACTCAGACTTAACACAATCTCTTCCATACACAAACTCTCTCACACACTCTCACACATTCTTTTGGACAGTTACAAGAACAAACTCTTTCTGACACACACACACACAGAGATAGAGAGAGAGGGAGAGAGACAAGTACAAGTACACACAAACATTCTCACAGTCACTCACACAAATAAACACTCTCTCTCACACACACACACACAAACGCATACACACATACTGTACACACATGCACACACTTTGCCAACCCCACTCGTTCAAACATATGGTTTAGTCTTATCTCCAATCTCCAAATCACTGCAGTCTCCACAGAGCCTTAAGGCTGGCATGCTCTGGGAAGGCAAAGGCGCGGTCCTCCACCGGGAGGCTTAGACCGAAAGGAGGTGGCAGCAGCAGCAGCAGCAGTCTGTGATTAAGGCCAGGCCTACCGCAGTCATCATGGGGTTGGGTATGTTAGTAAATAAGGCACCTCTTTGCATAACTCTGGCTATCTCGGCTGTGCACCGCTCGAGTACTGGCTAACTGAGGCCATAAGGACACACAAATCTTCCCCTTTTCTCCTCTCTTCTCTCTCATCAAATTCCACATGAAACACACGCAAACACACACACATGCATGTACACACACGTACACATTCATAAATACACATGCACACACACACACACACACACACACACACACGTGCATGTACACACACATACACTTTCATGAATACACATGCACACACACACACACACACACACACACACACATGCATGTACACACACATACACATTCATAAATACACATGAACACACACACACACACACACACACACGTGCATGTACAGACACATACACTTTCATGAATACACATGCACACACACACACACACACACACACACACACACACACACACACACACACACGTGCATGTATACACACATACACATTCATGAATACACATACACACACGCATGTGTATGCGCGTGCACACACACACACACACACACACACACACACACACACAGTGTTGCTGTTAGTTTATTGCAACATAAACTGATGAAGCACAGAAACTGTCTGGTGTCCAAACCATCTACATCATCAAACCACCACATTTTGATGCCCTTCCCGACTCCTGGTCTGCAGCATGAAGATGCACTAAGCTTTGCCTCCCACTCCACCTTCACACCCATCTCCATCTTTAATATCCAACGCTGATACTTTCTTAATGAAGCCAACTTCAGACGTCAACTTACGTGTGTGTGTGTGTGTGTGTGTGTGTGTGTGTGTGTGTGGTTGGGTCCTCTCTCTTGGCAGAGCTCGTGACCGCGGCACTGTCCATATGCCCATGAACAATCTCGACCCAATTAGACTAATTAGATTCAGGCGAAGCAAGCTCTTTTGCTAAGGTAGATTACACACAGTTTTTTGTGGCTTCCTCAAGGCCTGTCTCGCTCTTAAATGGACACACACACACACATACAAACACCCTACTTCTGTACACACACCCTCTTTACCGCGAGGAGTGCTGGCCAACTTTTTCAGTTCTTTACTGAAATGGGGAGTATGTGTGCAGAGAAGGGTGGAGAGAGAATGGCAGATGTTCCTACTGGATAATCCCATTTTATCAAGAGTCGAGGGTGCAACAGGAGGCAGGTTTGGCGGCGTTAGCCTTGGTAATGGTGTTGAGGCTTAGTCTCGGTGTTCATTTGCACAGAGTCAGCTGGCCTTAATCTGTAATTTGTGGATCGGATCCTTAGCCTGTTTGTTTCTGTTTGGTCTCTGGTTCATCTGGGTCATTTGCTGGGTGGAACCGACCCAAAGTGAGGAAGTGCAGACCAAAGGCTACCAAGCATCACAAGACCGCTTGTGGTCACGCAAGGAAGCGGAGAGGACGTATCACTGTAACCATGTCCCTCTGTAATTATGTTATTATATGCCGTAGAACACATTCAAAACACAACCGTTTGCTTTGCGTCATGGCAGAAAACCCCCCTGCTGTGTTTTCAGAACTCCAGTCCTGGAGTCTGTCCCTGTAAGTCTACATTTACTTGAATGTTCCTCTGGGGTATGCTATAGTTCAGGTGCGCCCCTAGAAATATTGGGCAATGTGACAGAAAAGAATTTTGACATTGATTATAATATTAATTTTGGGCCCCCCAAAAATTGATTTTAATATTAAAATGTTCACTTTTTTTCACTTTTCCCTCTGGCGACACCCCTGATATAGTTACTGCTAATAGTGGGGTCAAGCCAGGATACCTCCATTAGGAACCTTTGTACTAGACTTCTCAACATGGGTCCCTGTGTGTGTGTGTGTGTGTGTGTGTGTGTGTGTGTGAGAGAGAGAGAATGTGCGTGCGTGTGTCTGTGTGTGTGAGCGTGCACGGATGTGTAAGTGCACATGTGTGTTTGTGTGTGCACATGTGGACGTGCACATTGTTTCAGTGAGCTTGGATGTGTCTCTGCAGAGCCTGCGGTGAATAACACCAGTGCCATGACTTATGTAGCATCTCTGCAAGTGGACTCTTGTCTCGAAGCTAAATATAACAACTAGTGCTTAAATGGCTTTTATCATGTGGGAACCCTATAAGCCTCAAATGGGCTCAGGATTCAGTGAGAGATCTAACACACACACCCTCTCTCTTTCTCTCTCTGTTTCACACACACACATACACACACATACATACACACATAGACGTTGTCTCTCTTTCTCACACACACACTTTCTTTGTCGCACATGCATACACATTTAGCAGACGCTTTTATCCAAAGCGACTTACAAAAGAGGATAACACTCAAGCTACAACACAATGAAAGAACTAACAAGGAGTGCATATTGCTAACGTAGAATCTGCACTATTTTAAGTTGAAAGTGCAATAGTGTAACACAGTGTAGAGAAATTAAATTATTAAGTGCATTCTCAAAACACACAGACACATACATACTTACACACACATAAATGTTGCCTCTCTCTCTCTCACACAAACACACACACACAGTCTCTCTCACACACGTACACACACACTCTCTCTGTTTCTCTCTTTTTCACACACATATAAAAGTTCTCTCTCACACACACTGCCTCTCTCTTTCTCTCAATATAGTACTGGCACAGCGATATATATTTATCTAGAACTAGTAGCTCTGTGTGGTCCTTGCAAACTGTTTCCTTTTTTTCCCTCTGCTCAGAGAGGGCTTGCTAAAATTACTCCAGTGGCATGTCCATCTTCAGGGCAAAGGAGCATCATTTCAGGGGTTGGTTTCCAGATATGGAACCACCATAGCCTGGCACCCCTGCATGGAAGAACAGCTACGGTTTGGGTTTGGCCCATGAAAGTCTTCAGATAATACGGTACATGGTGCAGAAATGTGATCACATGTGGGAAGATCTTTGTCTTGGTCTTTCGTTTCTTAGTGGCTTTTTACAGCGAGGATTTCACATCTTCCGCACCAATGGGGACGAGATTGAAGGAGGATAATAGAAGAGAGAACTGCAAGGCATTTGAAAGGATCTCTGAATTAGACACACATACATACACACACACACACACACACACACACGTGTGAATGCTCTTGCTCTGTGTTAACTAAACCGAGATGTCTTTCTGCATTTGGGTTCATTCACATGCTGCCCACCTTCATGTTGCAGAAGCAGTCAGCATGCACACACACACACACACACATGCACACACACACGCACACTTTTTCTCTCTATTATCAACTGCCGCCCATTCAGAGGCACAAGCTGCACGTCGCAGATTATCTATGACAGTGTAACACACAAGGAAGTGACGGTGGTGTGTGTGTGTGTGTGTGTGTGTGCTACTCTGTTAGCGTGGCACATTAGGGAATTACTGTGGCGCTACAGCAAGGAAACTAAAACAATGCCCTGCCAACAGACATTGTGTGTATGTGTGCTCTGCCAAAAGACGTGCATGTTGATCACGTGACACTCTTCCACGTATGATAAGCGCAGCGGCAGCTGACACAGTGTCTCCATTGTTGTGTGTGTTCATGTGGGTGTACGTGTGAGTGTGTCTCCACAACTATTAGAGAAAGGCACAGTGCCACTGCCTCCTTTGATCTTGCCCTCACTTAGCAAGTCCTCAGATGCTGCAGTGGCTGAGTGCAGAAGAGAGCACACACACACACACACACACACACACACACACGCATAACAACACACGAACACACACACACATAACAACACACGAGCACGCACACACACGCATAACAACACACAAACACAGATACACACGCATGACAACACACGAACACACACACATATACACAACACAGGAAAAAAAACACACAACACACACACACACACACACACACAAACATATGTCTGATTCTCTCTCATTCTTTTCCATATCTCATCTGCCAAGAAGAGGGAGTGTGTGGAGAGAGTGTGGGGAGGGAGTGTGTGGAAAGAGTGTGTGGAGGGATCCATTCCTGAGAAATGAAATATTTAATGTTTTATGCTTGTCTGACCCACACTGTCATTACATACATCTGACTCTGAATCTCAATCTCTATATGACCCACACTGTCATTCTATACATCTGATGGAATCTCCACCTAAATGACTATATGACCCACACTGTCATTCTATACATCTGATGGAATCTCCACCTGAATGACTATATGACCCACACTGTCATTCTATACATCTGATGGAATCTCCACCTGAATGACTATATGACCCACACTGTCATTCTATACATCTGATGGAATCTCCACCTGAATGACTATATGACCCACACTGTCATTCTATACATCTGATGGAATCTCCACCTAAATGACTATATGACCCACACTGTCATTATATACAACCAGTGGAATCTCCACCTGAATGACTATATGACCCACACTGTCATTATATACAACCAGTGGAATCTCCACCTGAATGACTATATGACCCACACTGTCATTATATACAACCAGTGGAATCTCCACCTGAATAACTATATGACCCACACTGTCATTATATACAACCAGTGGAATCTCCACCTGAATGACTATATGGCCCACACTGTCATTCTATACATCTGATGGAATCTCCACCTAAATGACTATATGACCCACACTGTCATTCTATACATCTGATGGAATCTCCACCTAAATGACTATATGACCCACACTGTCATTCTATACATCTGATGGAATCTCCACCTGAATGACTATATGACCCACACTGTCATTCTATACATCTGATGGAATCTCCACCTAAATGACTATATGACCCACACTGTCATTCTATACAACCAGTGGAATCTCCACCTGAATGACTATATGACCCACACTGTCATTCTATACATCTGATGGAATCTCCACCTAAATGACTATATGACCCACACTGTCATTCTATACAACCAGTGGAATCTCCACCTGAATGACTATATGACCCACACTGTCATTCTATAGATCTGATGGAATCTCCACCTAAATGACTATATGACCCACACTGTCATTCTATACATCCGGTAGAATCTCCATCTGAATGAATGGCTATATGACCAACAATATCATCTCTAGCCAATCTGTGCCAATACAGGTAAAGCTGAGTTGACATACAGTAGTTTGTAGTGGAAATGCATTTAGAGCAAATGCTGTGTTTCCTAGCCTGTTACTCACTGTAGGCCAGGGGTGTCAAACTCAAAAGTACGTACAGTGGACCGAAACAAAAAAAAAACTAAGTCCAAGTCGAGGGTCGGACATATATGTAAATTTAGACAATATTTATTATGATCTTATAAAAAAGGCCTAAATGTTGTTCCTGTTGGCTATTCAATTATCGCTAGGGATGCACCGATCCGACTTTTTCCAATACGATTACGATAAATGGGTTTTACGTATCAGTCGATATCCATCACCGATCTGATATCCCCATTAAATTCATCATCCTCAGCCTCTATTGCCCTACTCTCCTAACTGGGCATTATTTTCCAATCCAAGACAAAACAGAACAAAAAAACTTTGACAGAAATATAATAAATGGTCATTTAAAATAGAATGAAATATTCAATGTTCAGTTCAATGGCTCCGGTAGGTTGGTGATCATGAATCATGTCCAACTGTACAGTAATCCAGAGGTTTTCACCCAGTCACAAGTAGCTACATGTAGTGAGCCTGACATGTAACCATGACACTCAAACAGTTGTAGGACCACAAACAGGTGTAGTGGACATATTAATGACTAGCCTCTCTATGCTGGTTATTATATTACACAGACTTCATTTGTTAAGTGGCGGTAACTCCATTATATTTGACCCAAGGATCAAAAAAAACATGCCAGTGAGGTAGCTCACCACTGCCTTCGGTCCCTCTGAAGAAACTCTGTGTTATTGTTTGGGGGCAAGCTGTGCATGTTTGATTGCTTTCAGTGTTCAGAACCTGGGTATCATAAAAAGAACAGATTTTTAAGGCCACCCAGGAGAATGAAGAGCTAGCTTTTTATTTTATTTATTTTTATGTTATGAAATATTTGATGTGTTTACAACCCACATACATCACTAACTGCACCCAGAGGTGTGGCTAGGATGCCGTCTTAGGTGGGCATTAAGCTTGCTTGGGGGTGTGTGGGGTGTGTGTGGGGGGGAAAAAAATAATCACAGAATGGGTACAAACACGGTTGCCATGATTTGTTTCAAAGTAATATTGCAAACATATGTTATGTGGACAGCACATTGCTCCAGTACTTCAACCATTACAATTGGAAGCATTTGTAATGTGTTTGTGCAGAGCTCTCTGCCAGAAACGTTTTGAAAAAAATGATGAAATTTCCTGCATTCTGGTGTATTTTCACAGATTGTTAGATATCAACATTTTTAATTCAATGGCTTAATCCTAACACCCCCTCACCCCCACCCCATCATTCCAAGCCCAAACCCATGAACTAGACTTCACTGGCATGACTTAACCTGATTCATGGCAGTCTTCGAAGGCTCAGGGCTTTGAAGGGACACAGGAATTCAGCATTGTTATCTAGTCCCAAAGTCCCAAAGTACCAAGTCTCTCAAGCACAAACTGTTAGACTGTTAGCACTAACAGTTGAAGTGTCGAGCTAAGCCAATTGTTTGTGATTAAGGTGTTGCTCATGGTATTAGATTAGAAGGCAGATTAGGTCTCATCATTGCATTAGGCTTAGATGGGCGTATCTACAGTTGAAAACGCCAAGGCCTTGCCTCTATATTTATTTCCAGAGCTGATGACACCTACATCCCTGCATTAAGTTTACAGTCTCTCAGACACATCTAACTTCTCAAAACGAGACACATCTGACTTCTCAAAACGAGAATATTAGCTAAAAATGCTGAGTGTGTACAAGCCTACTTCTCATAACAGGAGCATAGAATGTTGCCAAAAAATCACTGTGTGTGCTATGTATAGAATTAGCACCTCATGAAAGCAAAATTAAGCATCATTCACGTGAACTTAAATATCCACAAACACAATGAGATGATCAAAATGAGATGATTTCGGATTTATGTCAGTGAAGTAAAGATAGCCTACAGTAGGTTTGCTGCTATAATAACCTGGTTAACTTTACAAAACAGCCTAAACGCCTTTTTAAGAGAATGATGAGTCCCTGCTCTTCTATTATCATGTTTACTTTTACCGCCGACTCAACTTACCCAGGTTTGCAACTTAAGCACCAGCTTAACCTGCTTGTCTCTCTGGTAATGATAGTGGCAGTGACTAGTTAGGGCTTCGGGTTTGAAACCCTTTATTTAGTTGGATGCTCATGGCCAGGAGGACGGACATGATAGTTACAGTAGTGATGCTAGTAGTAGAGTCAAGTGGCCAAACACCAAACAAAATGAAATGTTTAACTTTGGGGCTGAAACTGAATTGTAAGAACTCGAAGAATTCGATTACAAAAAAGGCTCGAGGCAAATTCTTTGCCTCAAGGCTCCATTAAATTTATATCAAAGTTCATCTTTCTAAAAAGTCTCCGCTATGACATCAGTCGCATTCAGTATCATTATTTCACAAAGTGTTATTATTGAAGTGCATTCAAAGCTGCGTGGTGTCTTTTACTGTCTATGGCAATGTCAGAAAAACCAGGCAACCAACCAAGCATAACATCAATGCTCCAACACCTGTGCAGAAAGCATCCACACGTTCACTGCAGTTCACCAAGCGGGGTCAAGTAAAGGTCGACGCTGGCTGATTTGTGATTGCTAACTAATATATGAGTATTTTGGAGTATTTGTGATTATTTGTTGTCTGTTATGAGTCTATAGTAATGACGCATGATGTTAAGTGAGCAACGAGCACCAAGATCTTATCATACACTCCTTATCTCTCGTTCTCTCTCTCTGCTTGGATGCGCGCACACACTCGCATGCGCACACACTCTCTCCCTGCCTCTCTCTCCCCATACGCACATGCATTTATTCTTTATTCTCAGATAATCTGTTGCAGGAGACACAACCTCTTTCATTTTAAAGCTAAAACTACGGACAAATAGTCTTTATTTGTGAAGTTGTATTTCATAGTCTAGTGCTTCTTAGACATGTTTCACATTATACCATGCTATGCTTATGTAGACTATTTGTTACAATGTTAGAAGCCAGTAAGCCAACAGTTTTGAGCTTTGATCCAACAATAGTGTTTGAGTTGGAATAAAAAGCTTTTTTGGTCAGGAACAATAGCCAATTTTAACAGTCATGTAGTATAACACACTATTCATATTGCAGCCCTATTTAACTTTAACAGTGCCCACCGGATGTTAGGCCTGAATGTGTGTTTGTAGGGTCAATATAATATAGTGTCTGACTAACAAGATGACATGCACACATGGAGCAAGAAAGGGTGGTAGAGATTTAAAAACGAATCCAAGTTCAAGATACCGAGTTAACTCACCCCAGCTCCAAGAGATGCTGCCAACACAGGGTAAATCAACTGAGGGGGAGACCGGCAGAAAGTAAGAGAAGAGGAGACAAGGCAGACATGGTTTAGTTTAGAAAGCACTGAAGGCAAGCAAAACAAGCTCAGTGGAAATGAATACGATGTTAACTCACTGCTGAAAATGTAAGTGTTGCTGTCATGGATGTGTTTAGAAAGGGAGTTCCAGAGGGAGGGGCAGGAGTGGAAAAGGTTCTGTCACCCCAGGTTCTGTGTTTGGTTCTAAGGAAAGCAGGATGGCATCAGAAGAACAGAAGGTACATGAACAAGTATGATGATGGAGAAGGTCGGTGAGATACAAGGGGCATGTTTGTGGAGGGCTTTGTGGGTAAAAAGAAGAATTTTGAATTGTATTCACTGGGGTATCGGAAGCCAGTGGAGTTTTTGAACAAACAAAGATGATTGGGCAAGGAGACATTCACCAGAATTTTGAATGTATTGGAGTTTAGTGAGGATTTGGAAGATGTACTGTACCGGATGCAGTAATCCAGTTGAGATATGATAAAGGTGTGGATTAGAGGACAGAGATGGGCTATGTTCTTCAGATGGAAACAGCAAATCTGGTGGTTAGATTAATATGGTGTTCAAAACTGAGGTGGCTGTCAAAAGTGATTCGAGTTTTTGAGTTTTCGGTTGTGCCATAGGGGGAAATGAATGTGTAATTGATGGTGAGAGAGAAGTCCTGTGTGTTGTTGGTGTGTGACTTTGGGCCAATAACGAGCATGTCTGTTTTATCACAGCTAAGCTTGACCAAGTTGGTTTGCATCCATGATTTCAATTCAGTGATGCAGTTGATGTGGGTAGCAGTGGTGATGGGATTTAGTAGGGATGTAGAGCTAGATGTGGTGAGCAACATAAATAACTTTTTTCTTAACCTTCACCTGATTACACAAGCCAATATAATTCTTCTAACAAGACTTAGGTCTACAAAGTGAAGTAATTTCCCCTGAAACACAGAGCAAAAGCATTTGTTAACGCAAGGAAAATTAACCAGTACTGGCTTTGCTTTGCCTTTGCACACGTGTGTGTGTGTGTGTGTGTGTGTGTGTGTGTGTGTGTGTGTGTGTGCATACTCGTGGGAGTATTTAGATTGGTTGCATTAGTGGAACAATTACACTTTCCAAAAACACAGATTGGCCTTAATTTAATTTACACCTTTGTCAGTCTGGGTGACACACGGACAAGGTGGATGTCTATAAAATGGTGTCCATGGAGAGCACTGTGTAAACCTATTGGCCATTTCCCCCTCACCTACAAGGAAAACAGCTAGTAGTTGACTTGTAAAAAAGTCAGGGGGAAAGGAGGATATTTTGGGGCAGATATTTTGTGCTCATGACTGCGGCCATGGTGAGAGACCAACTGAACCTAACAGAAACGTGTACACGCACATGACCATTGCAACGTGACTCACGTTGAATATGAGTGAGACGAAGGATGAAAAAGAGGCTAAGAGCCTAAAAACGTGTTTTGCTCAAAGTTAAAAATAGTTCAACTTTTGAGGTTTCATTTTCTTCAACAATGGGTTGTTGCTAGGCTGCCAGTCATAGCTAAGTCATTAGCCGTTTAGCCAAATCGATGCTGTCATAGCAACAAGATCAATGTCAACCTTGCATGTTTTTGTTGCTCACTACTTTAGAACACTCGCGGTTTGTTCGGTCTGAGCGGTGCCTTACACCTCATTCACACCACAATCTGTGCTTTCATGGCACGGACGCATTTCTGATCCATTTTCGTTTGGAATGCAAATTAGACAAATTAGACCAGCCGCACCGCACGCATATAAGTCACTTTGGGTAAAAGCGTCAGCTAAATGCATAAATGTAAATGTAGCTCAGGCAACCTGTTCGCGCAGAAGCGTTTCTGGTGTGAATACATACGTGCACTCGCACCGCGAAAGGACAGCAACAGATACGGACCGCTGACTCTTGATTTCTGTGTGAATGCAGCCTCATTCCTCCTCAACTCGAGTACTGAAAACAACAGTTGTGAGGAGCACAGGACAACCACAGACAAGTGAGACAAAGTGATATTTTGCTAACTGTAAGGTTACTGTAAGACAACATTTTAGCACAGTGAAATTTCTACAGGAACAAAATAGTTACAGGAAAAACAGTTAGTGTGTGACAGCCTCTCTCTCTCAGAAGTTTGGAAAGTTTGCATAGTACTCTTCAACACAGAGGACCCCTTACAGAGACAAAGCTGTGGTGCTTTTTCCTTTTAGCTGTTGGTCATTACTTGGTTAATTACACAAGCCTAATGCAACCACTTCTAACTTCTAAGACTTTGGCCTACAAGGTGAAGTAATATCCCTTAAAACACGGAACAAAAGGATTTGTTAACGCAAGGAAGATTAACCAGAGTTGGCTTTGCTTTGCCTTTGCACAAGTGTGTGTATGTGTGTGTGTGTGTGTGTGTGTGTGTGTGTGTGTGTGCCAGTAGGGGTACTTGGATGGGTAACAGTTACACTTTCCAAAAACACAGATTGGCCTTAATTTAATTTACACCTTTGTCCGTCTGGTTGACGCAAGGACAAGGTGGATGGCTATAAAATAGAGTCCATGCAGAGCACTGTGTAAACCTGTTGACCATCTCCTCCTCACCTACAGGGGAAACAACAGTTGTGAGGAACACAGGACAACCACAGACAGGTGAGGCAAAGTGATATTTTGGTAACTGTGAGATTACTGTAAGACAACATTTTAGCACAGTGAAATAATTACAGGAACAACAAACAGTTAGTGTGTGACTCAGCCTCTCTGTCTTAGAAGTTTGGACAGGGATAGTACTCCTCAGCATGGAGGACAAGTGGGGAAATTCTGTTTTCGCTGCAAGGAGACGAGGAGATGATACGACCAGGGAGACTGCCTTTGTATACACCAACAGCAACAACACAAAAGGTTCGGACTGATTTTATCAGCAATCATATACCTATTTCACATTATTTAACGATTCAATCTTCCGTAACAACATTGCAACAATGAATCATAATCAAACAAATAATATTTACTTTTAAACAGCATTATTGGTGTAAAGTTGAGAAAAAAGAAAATAAGAAGGATGCTTTAATTAAGATAAGGTTCTTGGCTGGTCAGTGGTGAGTACTCATAATATGAAACTGTACAATTTCATTCTTTCTCCTTTTCATCAGATCCTTTTGAGGGACCCAATTATCATATTGCTCCACGATGGGTCTACAATATGGCAACATTATGGATGGTTATTGTTGTCATCGCCTCAGTATTCACCAACGGCCTGGTGCTAGTGGCCACAGCAAAGTTTAAAAAGCTCCGCCACCCTCTCAATTGGATTTTGGTCAATCTGGCGATTGCTGATCTTGGGGAAACCGTCTTTGCAAGCACGATCAGTGTGATTAACCAGGTCTTTGGCTACTTTGTCCTGGGACACCCTCTGTGCATTTTCGAGGGCTACATTGTGTCTGTCTGTGGTAAGAGACAGTGCATGGTTCATGTATGTTTTATACTGTATTTTCAATGTTTAGTGTCATTTTGAATATCTTTTGCCATAACAGTATTCTAAGTCATCTCATAGTTAATAGTCTATAAGGTGCAACATACAGTTTGCTTTAACAGATTTGCATGTAACTGTTATAAATTGTTTACAGACAATGTTATATTCATTTTCCGATGGCTGCCTCATTCAACAGGTATTACTGCTCTGTGGTCCCTGGCTGTGATCTCTTGGGAAAGATGGGTGGTTGTATGCAAACCTTTTGGAAATGTCAAATTTGATGGCAAATGGGCCACTGCAGGCATTGTCTTCTCATGGGTTTGGGCAGCAGTCTGGTGTGCACCTCCCATATTTGGCTGGAGCAGGTATCTGCATTGTTTTACACTGCAGTCTGACGTGATATAAACACATATTTACATTTACACTTTTAGCAGATGCTTTTATTAAAAGCAACTTACATTTGTCAACTATCAATTACTTAGGGATCATCTCCACTAGAGCAACTTAGATTTAAGTACCAAAGCAACTTGTCAACTATCAATTGCTTCAGGGCCAGTCTCCCGAGAGCAGTTTAGTGTCAAGTGCCTTGCTCAAGGGCACAAAGGTGGAAGCTGGGACTTGAAATCACAATTTCCAGGCTACTATCCATGCTAGCCAGGTTTCTTGACCGCTACACTACCACCACTCATTGTAACTTGAATGCAATGTCCACATACGCACCACTTTGCCTATTGTTTATAGATATTGGCCTCATGGCTTAAAGACTTCCTGCGGGCCTGATGTCTTCAGCGGAAGTGAAGACCCTGGAGTCCTGTCCTACATGATTACCCTGATGCTCACCTGCTGCATCCTCCCTCTGTCAGTCATTATCCTCTGCTACATCGCTGTTTGGCTGACCATTCGCTCAGTATGTTCAGATGCTTTCTATCTCAGAATAATATGGTCTTACTGTGACTGTGAGATTAAAAGTGTTAAATAGGATCTTATTCTTTTGCTCAGGTAGCCCAGATGCAGAAGGATTCTGAGTCAACACAGAAAGCAGAGAAGGAAGTGTCCAGGATGGTGGTTGTCATGATTCTTGCCTTCATCCTCTGCTGGGGTCCATACGCCAGCTTTGCCTGCTTTGCTGCAGCTAACCCAGGATATGCATTCCATCCACTGGCTGCATCTATACCTGCCTACTTTGCCAAGAGCGCCACCATCTACAACCCCATTATCTATGTCTTCATGAACCGACAGGTAGGTTGTGTTCAACCTCAAAATGCAGATTCATACAATGTTTTACCATCTCTAACCCTGATTCAACATTTAAATGAACCAAAAATGTCATTTGTACCATTTAGTTCCGCGTGTGCATCATGCAACTCTTTGGCAAAACAGTGGACGATGGATCTGAAGTCTCCACATCCAAAACAGAAGTCTCTTCAGTGGCGCCAGCGTAAACTGTTTTTACTGCCCAAGACACGAAGAAAGAACGCTGCAATGAAAAACAGAGCATTGTACAGTAGATAGTGTTGCAATAAAAAAAAAAACAATAAAAAAGACTGTTGTAGATAGTTTTGCAATGAAGAAAAATGACTATTGTAAATGGTGTTGCAATGAAGAAAAAAAACATCAAAAAAAGACTTTTCTCTTATAATAAAGTATTCAGCAAAATGACAAGCCAGTGTTTTTTTTTTTGACTGGCTAAAAGTGCACTTATAATTTATTCATTGTTAGAATCTGTGATACTCAAAGAATAATTTTCAAAGGACTAATTTTATTACAAAAACAACCCTTTAGAGGCTTTAGGCTCACTTAGCCAGACTTAATTTGAAAAATTGAATCTGGTACGCAATTCAG
Source organism: Tenualosa ilisha (assembly GCA_015244755.2). Taxonomy (NCBI): domain Eukaryota; kingdom Metazoa; phylum Chordata; class Actinopteri; order Clupeiformes; family Clupeidae; genus Tenualosa; species Tenualosa ilisha. The sequence goes on from PYXC01001489.1 coordinate 1,667,104, forward strand.
CCAGTGATAGTGGTAGTTTATAGTTAAAGCTAGCTAGGGACTGGTAAGGGCTTCGGGCTTGAAACTGAAGGGTTGTTAGTTTGATCCACGACCAGTGGGAAAATTATGTCATTTACCTGCGAGTGGCATTCACCTTACCTGTAGGTTTTTTAGTCAGTTGGGTCTTCACAGACAGGAGGATGGTGGTAATGGTTATGGTAGTGATGCTGATTATGATTTTAGCACGTCAGAACCGATGCTGCAGATTGTTGGCCATTTTTGACCTCTGTATTTGAAAAATTCTGGCTTCAGCCCTGAGTACGGTCATAAAGCCAGTTACGCACCTGCATTGTTACCTTGAGGCAGTGTTCTCAAACCTTTTCTGTCATTCCCCACTTTGGAAGGGGGAGAATTTTCACGCTCCACCTGCCCCCCAACATTCAAAAAATGGTAGCAAAGTAAGTCCAAATTTACATTGTCCGATGTTTTGGTGTACGTAAGTCTTAAATAGCTGTTAAAAGTGATTCCAAGACTTTGGTTGTGCTGGGAGGGGGGAAGGACTGTGTTAAGGATATTGAGTGAGAAGTTCTGTGTGTTTTTGGTGTGTGACTTTGGGCCAATAATGAAAAAGTAATTGTACGTGTGTGACGCACCTGTGTGGTATTTGAATGGTTTGTATTAGTGGACCTAAGGTACATAAGGTGAATGGCTATAAAATGGTGTCCATGGAGAACACTGTATAAACCTGTTGACCATCTCCTCCTCACCAAGAGGGGAAACAGCAGTTGTGAGGAACACAGATCAACCACCGTATTTTGAATCAGCTGAAACTGTTTAATAGTCTTTCTTGGCAGGCCTGTGAAAAGGCCATTGCAGTAGTAAACCTTACTGGAAATAAAGGCATGGAATAGTGTTGACAAGTCATCTTAGTTTGGCAATATTTTTAGGTGATAAAATGCTGACACAGTGATGCTTTCATGTGACTGTTAATGTTTAGCTTGCTGTCAATGAAAACACAAAGATTTTTAACAGCATCTTTTGTTTTAATCCCCCAAGTATAGTGGAAATTCTGAATCTTTAATTTTTTTCCCCCAAATAGAATTACTTCTGTTTTATTTGTGTTCAGCTGAAGAAAATTTTGTGACATCGAATTGTTGATTTGGTCAATATATTGATATGATCAAACATGATCAAAACCGGATACACCTCGTATTACGTAAACATAGTTAATGATAGGAGATGTTGTTCTTGATAGTGGGAAGATAGACAGAAGTGGGAGCATATAAAGGCTTAATAGTAATGATCCAAGGATCGACCCTTGGGGGACATCACAGGTCAAGGACATTGATTTTGAGGTACAATTTATCATTCAATTCAATTCAATTCAATTCAATTCAGTTTTATTTATACAGCGCCTTTTACAATAGTATTGTCTCGTGGCGCTTCAAAGAAGGAGCACCCAAGAGCAAGGATCATGGCAACAAAGAAACGTCTGTCTTGTAAATAGGATCTGAACCAATTGATGACTGTACCAGTGAACCCAACCCAGTGTTCAAGTCCATGAAGCAGTAGGTTGTGATCAGCAATGTCAAAAGCTGCACTGAAGTCCAATAGCACCAGAATGTTTTGTCTGCATCAGAATTAAGACGTGTCATTTATAACTTTAATCAGCACTATTTTGGTGCTGTGATGGCACGAAATCCTAGGTGGTAGATTGGATATTGGCCTGTAGTTGTTCAGGACTGTAGCATCCAGGTTATTCTTTTTTAAGTAGGGACTTTACAACTGCTCTTTTCAGGGACACAAGAAAAATGCCTCTAAGGAAGCATTTATGATCTGAAGTACATCAGCAGTTATAAGGTGAAGAACAGACTTGAAAAAGTTGGTGGGCAAAATGTCCACTTCAAATGTTGAGGTGTTGAACAGTCTTTTAATCAATCAGACTAAATTCTGACATTGCGTTGAAATTCTATTTCTGTGTCACAGGTGGTTGCAGATTTTGAGTTATTTGCAGCTGAGATGGATTCTTATGTTTTTCAATTTTGCCCCTGAAGAATGATGCAAACTCATTGCATTTATTAACTGGGAGAAATTCAGGTGTTAATTGTGGTGAGGGATTAGTTAGTTCTTTAACTGCTGTAAACAGCACATGAGCATTGTTCTTATTCCTGCTGATAATGTTGGAGAAGAAAGACTTTAAGCCTTTAAAGAAAGACTGTAAATATATTTACAAAGCATCCTTTGTGGATTTGATAATGTACGTGAAGTTTAGAACCTTAAGACTACTGTGAGACAACATTTTAGCACAGTGAAATACTTGCAGGAAAAACAGTTAGTGTATGACTCAGCCTCTCTCTCAGAAGTTTGTAAAGGCATAGTACTCTTCAACATAGAGGACCCCTTACAGAGACAGAGCTGTGGTGCTTTTTCCTTTTAGTTGTTAGGTCATTACTTGGTTAATTACACAAGCCTAATGCAATCACTTCTGACTTCTAAGACTTTGGCCTACAAGGTGAAGAAATATCCCCTGAAAAGCGGAACAAAAGGATTTGTTAACGCAAGGAAGATTAACCCGAACTGGCTTTGCTTTGCCTTTGCACACGTGTGTGTGTGTGTGTGTGTGTGTGTGTCTACGTGCACCTGTGAGGGAATTTGGAAGGGTTACAGTTACACTGTCCAAAAACACAGATTGGCCTTAATTTAATTTACACCTTTGTCCGTCTGGTTGACGCAAGGACAAGGTGGATGGCTATAAAATAGAGTCCATGCAGAGCACTGTGTAAACCTGTTGACCATCTCCTCCTCACCTACAGGGGAAACAACAGTTGTGAGGAACACAGGACAACCACAGACAGGTGAGGCAAAGTGATATTTTGGTAACTGTGAGATTACTGTAAGACAACATTTTAGCACAGTGAAATAACTACAGGAACAACAAACAGTTAGTGTGTGACTTAGCCTCTCTGTCTTAGAAGTCTGGACAGGGATAGTACTCCTCAGCATGGAGGACAAGTGGGGAAATTCCGTTTTCGCTGCAAGGAGACGGTTTGACTGTCTGAGACGTATTCACCAACAGCCTGGTGCTGGTGGCCACAGCAAAGTTCAAGAAGCTCTGCCACCCTCTCAGTTGGTCAGTCTGGCAATTGCTGATCTTGGTTAAAACCGTCTTTACAGGTACCATCAGTGTGAATAACCAGATCTTTGGTTACTTTGTCCTTGGACACCCCCTGTGCATTTTTAAGGGCTACACTGCGTCAAGCAATGCATTTTCATATGTTTTATACTATATTTTCAAATGTTTAATTTCATTTTGCATCTCATTTCTCATAACAGTATTTTAAGTAATCTCATAGTTAAAAGCCCATAGGGTGCAACCTACAGTTTGCTTTAGCAGGAGAGATGGGTGGTTGTATACAAACCTTTTGGAAATGTGAAATATGATGGCAAATGGGCCACTGCAGGCAATGTCTTCTCATGGGTGTGAACAGTAAGCTGGTGTGCATCTACCATATTTGACTGGATCAGGTATGTTTGCATTTTTTTTACACTGCAGTCTGATGTGATGTATGCAGATATTTACATTTATGTGTCAGTGTCGTGTCGGTCACATTTACGCATTTAGCAGATGCTTTTATCCAAAACAAGTTACATTTGTCATCTATCAATTACTTCAGGGCCAGTGTCACCTCAAGAAACTTGGGGTTTAGTGCCAAAGCGTCTTGTCAGCTATCAGTTACTTTAGGGCCAATCTCGCATAAAGAATTTAGGGTTAAGTGCCTTTCTCAAGGGCTGACTATCAGACTGAGATTAAACCTGTTAAATAGGATTCTTTTGCCTACAGTGCACTTCACAATTTAGTCACATGAACACAATACTTAATTTATTTGTCCAGAAAACACTGACAAATGTCCATAGACGTCTTTATTTGGACCTGAGATACTGAACCAGTATTTTGCCTGAGATACTGAACCAGTATTTTGCCTGAGATACTAAACCAATCAAAAATTGGCTTTTACCTCAACAAAATAGAGACGAGGTTTAATACTTGTTTTGTTTCAAATTGTGATCCCACTCTCTTTTCTCTGCAACCACAGGTCTGATAGGCTGTAAGTAATGCCTGCAGAGGCATTTGGATCTACGTCTGTTAATACCACCTCATGGAGGTTGGACATGACATGCAAGTTGCCAGACTGAGCTGCTTTGTAAATCAGTATGTGTGAGAACCAGGCTAGGATCGACCGGATTTAGCCCAGATATCGTCGTTCATGGATGTTGTATGCTGGGCGAATGTGCTGAGTAACTGTGGGTGAAATATGAAGAGTTTTGGAGGGGTTAATGCATTTTGCAGCTGATGTTAACTGATGCTCAGATATGTGTTGGTAAAGCACACTGTATGAAGAGTTTTGAAAAAGTGGACATTGTATTGAATGTATAGCATGGTGAAAATAATTGGCAAAAATTGTAACAGCAACAAGTTTATTAAAAATTGGTGATAAACACATGCATTATAGAAATTATGATTTTTTTTACAATTCATGTCTCTCTCTCTCTCTCTCTCTCTCTCTCTCTCTTTCTCTTTGTCTCTATGTGTCTCTCCTTTGCTAGCCTCACAAATAACGTGTTGCAGTGACTGGGGATAATATAGGACATGACAGCGAAAAACAAAAGGTTATGGCACATAACCCCAGTTCTGCCCTAGGTTTTACCCCAGGTTATGGCACATAACCCCAGTTCACCTATTTTGATATCACTTTTGGATATGCTATCTTGCTGAACCCTCTACAACACAGCCTGTCATCTGGAATAAACGTGTGTGCACCAGGCACAGCCCATAGGCTACATAACGCAGCCTAGTGGTCACCATTTTAGGGGTTGCTCCTGGCATATGCACACTTATGCCTGATGATAGGCTGTGTTCTAGAGGGCTCAGCAAAATACCCCAAAGGCAATAACGCAATAGGTGGCATCAAAGTGCTTCGACGGAGAGAGAACTACAGATTTTACAGCAGGCTGTGTTTTGACCATTGATGGCTGAAATCTGAGAGAATCTGCTGCCACTCTGGGCTTTTGCTACAGATGCCAACATGGGAGTTTGTTGTTGTCTGCTGTCTGTTTTTTTATGACTTGGATGGTGCCTTCTGTGCAGCATTGCACAAATCATTACCTCTTGTATATATATATATGTGTGTGTGTGTGTGTGTGTGTGTGTGTGTGTGTGAAAGGAGAAATCTTTTTTATTTATTTTTTTTGCACAGATGTACATGAGTTCTCATATGGTGGATGGGTGGTTTTATACATCTGTGTGTGTGTGAGAGAGAGGGAGAGAGAGAGCTTTTGTGTGGTATGGGTTAGGTGGGTGGTTTTCCACATCTATGTGTGTATGTGTCAGTGTCTAAGAGTGTGTGTGGGTGTGTGTGGGTGTGGTGGGAGGAATGTGAATATCAATTGTGTGGTGGCGTGTGTGCTTTGTGCTGTACGTCAGAGCCCATTACGATCAGTCATTTGGATGGGCACACACACACAGATGCACACACACTCACATCCTCACTGTCTGATGAACTAGCCTCATTAGTGTGCCTAAAAGCCCTGCACTGAATTGCTGCCACAGCACATATGGACACAGCTCTGTGCTTGTGTGCATCTGTGTGTGTGCATGTATGTCTTTGTGTGTGTGTGTGTGTGTGTGTCCATTGCTCTAACTGCAGTCTTATTAATTCCTTCCTGAATGGGCTCAAAACAGGATGCTCGGTAAAGCACAATTAGTTTTGATATACTGCACTTCATCTCAGTGCTAGTAGCAGCTTCAAGGACACCAGTCCCCATGTAGCGTTTTGGAGCTTCTACTTCCTGTGTTTATCGGCCTTCAAGGTCACCAGTCCCCATGTAGCGCTTTGGAGCTTCTACTTCCTGTGTTTATCCGCCTTCAAGGTCACCAGGCCCCATGTAGCATCTTTGAGCTTTTGCTTCCTGTGTTTATCGGCCTTCAAGGTCACCAGTCCCCATGTAGCACCTTTGAGCTTTTGCTTCCTGTGTTTATCGGCCTTCAAGGTCACCAGGCCCCATGTAGCACCTTTGAGCTTTTGCTTCCTGTGTTTATCTGCCTTGAAGGACTCCAGGAGTATCTTCTACCTCAGTAAGTTCATACACCTCACAGAAACTGGTCACAGCCTGAGGAGTGCAGGGCTTTTGATTTGTTGAGATTTAATTCACTGCTTTTAAAAGGACTTTCTTACTCATTTGGGGTTTAATGGTTTCCTGTTTGGACCCCTTGTAGGCAACAGCTGTTTATTTGAAAAAACTCAAGACAGCCAATGTATCATTGCAAGGTTTTGCAGACTTTTTTGTCTGCACACACACACACACTCACACACATACTTGCTTGATACTAGGAAAACTGTAGCCATGTCTGTTCCTTTGAAAAACAGCATACCTGATTTGGAGATTCTTAAGATTGCTCCCATTCATAGCCATCTCTTCAGCTTTTGTGTGTATGTGTGTGTGGTGTGTGTGTGTGATCCCATTCATAGTGAATCCTCTTCAGCTTTAGCTGTTGGGACATATGTGACACAGTGTGACGGGTGGGAGCAAATGTTTGCCGCTGCGTGCAAAATTAATTTCCCGGCCAAACAGCCGGCCAGGAATTTCTGCGGATTTGGTGAATTATCATTCCTCCAATAACGTTCCGTCTCTGTAATTTGGATGTAAAAATAAAGACATAATTGCACGCTTGAGGTTGAGAATTAAAGGACGGCTGCCCACTAATTTGTTTATATGGATCCAGTTTAGGAATTAATAGCAAATGGCATTTAGTAAAGTAAAAAAAAACACACACATCTGATGCAAAAGTACAGTGGTTGACTGAATCCTGCTCATGGCCACCTAGTAGTAAACAGTCTGTGGTAAAAGCCTGCTGGCTTGCTTCCACTTGAAGGCATCTTGTGTGCTTGATGGTGGGCTCTGGAGCACTAACACAAGTCCAAAGACCTGATGCTGATCTGAACACAAATACTAGATACAATATAAATCTCTGATATATATCTGAGAGGCTCTTTTTTTTTCCTCCATGGAAAGATTTACTGGCGAAGAAGAAGAAAAAACAATGGCCATCATTAATCTGTAAACATCAGATGTCAGGCTAGAAAATGGGAATAGGCATTTAGATTTAACCTCATTTTTTAATGTCTGTGGGATCTACAAAATGCTCCATCTGTCATAAATAACTCTGAGAGCCTATGGATCATGTCTGAGAGACATTTGCTCATTTTCCTAGGGACAGAACTTGCTCAGCAGCAAGGAATACAATGCGATGTCATAAAACACTGTCACATGTAAACAACTATCAGTGGCAGACAGACTGCAGCCAGTGCATTTTTTTCTCTCTGTCTCTCTCTCTCTCTGTCTCGGTCTGATTGTCCGTCTGTCCGTATGTCTTGAGCTTGTGTGTGTACGTGTTTGTGTGTGTCTGGTTCATCTGTTTTTCATCTCTCAGGCAATGAAAGCAAAGCTCTATAATCTGTATCATCAACTGTATAATTACTTTTGTGGATAATTCATTTTCAAGGTGACAATTCTCCATTATGGATGATTAAAAAAGAGAGAGCGAAGAGTAGCACAGGCGAGTGGGGACGGCTAATTAACTGTACACGGCAAAGCCTGTAAATTATGGATGAGTTGGGCATGTCTGTTTATTAAGGCTGTTGGTCTGAACTTCTTCTCTTGGCTCCACAAAAGGTCACAAATCACAGGGAAGGAAAAACACTCCCATTTTATTAAGCGACTTGAAAAAGCGTCGCTCATTAAGGAAGTGAATCTTGTTGGGAAGAGGCAAGGCGATTGTTTTTGGAGAGGGGGGGGGGGGGCTGGGAGAATATGGAGAAGAGGAGAGAGGAAGAGACGCTATCACAAGGTCAGCACAAGAGAGATACAATAAGACACAACAAAGTATGCACTTCATGTCCTTGTGGTTGTTTGTTTATGAAAAGTGTGTGTGTGTGTGTGTGAGGGGCGGGTTAACAAAATGTGTGTGTTTAAAGGAGCATGAGCACATTGTTACCGTGTGTGTCCTCAGCAGAGGAAATGGAAAACTAAATTGTACCCAGACAGTCAGCATGTTTCACTCTCTTGGAATGCTCAAGTTCCCCATCCTCCAGCCTTTCATTTCAAGGTGAATAATATTCAATTGATTTCAGAGCACAGATTCAAGGGGGGTCTATGCAGTGAAGTTTAATTCCATCATGTGTTTAACTGTTAAGAGTATCATCTTTCTATCACTCTTTCACACCCCCCCCCACCCTCTCTCTCTCTCTCTCTCTCTCTCCCTCTCTCACTCCCCTGCTCTCTCTTTTTTTTTTTTTTTTCTCCCTCTCCCTTTCTGTTACAGCCTTCAGCCTTCCTGAAGTCCTGTAATTTGTCACGATGAGAACAGGGCTGGTTTGAGGCATGAGTGATCCCTTGCTACATGGCCATCTCATGGCCTCTGTCTGCTTTCATGAGATTTCTGCTGGGAGCATCCAGGCCAAGTCACTTATAAAGCAACCATCAGAGTCCAAACCACAATACAGATCTGAGCCCATCCTAGCACACTCCCTTTACATCCTCAGTGATCAAGCTTTGGGGTGCAGGGATGTAGCCAAAACCCCAAAACCAGGACCAGCACCACTCCTTGCCCTTCCCACCCAAACCCAAAGCATTAACTGCAGTATGCTAACCATTCACACTTATCTCACGTTTTATGACCTCAATATCCCCCCCGTCCCCCCAAAAAAATAATAAAAATTTTTAAATCAACCCTCCCTGGAGTGTCCATAACCCGCTTCCAACACACATTCACACACATATGCATACACACCCATCTCTATCCATTTCCAGAAGAACGAAATGAGTGCCAAGTTTAATCAGCACTACTGTGTTTGCAGGCCACAGGACTCTGTAAACATGGTGTTTATCCAAAACATGATGATAAGTAGATGCAGATATGAAATTATTTTTAGAAATGTGAAATAAAAAAAAAAACAAACATTGCACAGCTTCTGCCTCTTGTGCTGGGTGGCAAATTTGTGAAGCAAGATTTTCATGTCATGTCTAGATAGAGAAAGTTTGCAGAGGTAACAGCAGGCTATGCATGGATAAGGAATAAATAGGTAAATAATTAAATTATACGTTAATAAATTAGCATGCATAGTCTCCCCAGCCTGGCATTCAGAGATCCTCAGAGGTCAGAGGTTCAGAGGTCATTACTGACAGTATATATTGGTTTGTCTGAGCATTGTTGTGTTGCAGTGTTTGTGTTTGGGGATTTGTTTATGTCTGCAATCACATGAAGCTCAATTCAAGGGTCCTTGTAACTCAGTTTGAATTGTTTTTGAAGAATGTCTTTTGATGAAAAAGCCCTTTGAGGTTTATTTAGGTTTCTTGACCTCAGCCATTTCTAGAGAAACCGTAAATATATATGCTGGCTGCTTTGTTTCTTTGCATCTGATTTGAAGTGGTGACATGCAAGGCGGGAGATAGAGAGACTTTCCTGTCATCTTGTGCTCCTCATGAGCACATCAAAGCCTACATACCTGCAGCAGGACTCATCGACAGAGAAAACAATACCTCTAATCATGTCCTCAGCAAAAGCACAAAGGAGCCGAATGGCCCTCTAAGGAGGCACGGGAAACTAAATGTAGACTTACATGTCTACTGTAGCTGAAAAAGACACTGTCAAGCTCAGTCAGAAATGTCTCCACAAATAAAAACATTTCTTTTCTCTCGTTTGTGTTTAATTTGAAGATCAAAGAGAAAAAAAGCCAAGCTCTAAGAATCAATTTCAGCATGTGAGGAGCTGTGTACAAGGACACAAATTAGATCATCAGGTAACTTGGAAAATGTTCTTTTTCATTCGCATTCACCTGAATTCAATCACAGGTTAGTAGTTTGTGTTATTTATTATACAGTATCGTTATTATTATACAGTATTGTTATTTGTATATAGTATCTATCCTGGGAAACTGTATGTGTATGGTAGCACTAAAGTGAGTCTGGAGTACTTCCAACTATAGCCCTGTTGTACAAATCACTGAGTGCTGTCTGTAAAGAGGAACAGGAGACTTTAATAACTTAAGACTGAATAGCAAACCTGCAGCTAACACTAACTGAATGGGGCTATGGGGAAACAAAACTGAAATGAAGCTAATCGCCCCATTCACTTAGCGTTAGCTGCTGGTTTGCTATTTGTCTACATTGTATCAAATTCTCTCATTCCTCTTCCTACCGACAGGACTCAGTGAATCTGAACAATAGATGGAAGCACTCAAGACTATTGCTTTAATAAACTGGTAGCAGCTTGCTAGTAGCCTTGAAATGTTGGGTTTGAATCCTGGTTGCCACCTTTGTGCCCTTGATTATGGCACTAACTCCTAAGGCTCCTAAACCTCTGGAAAACTGCCCCTGAAGTTACTGACAGATGTAGGAGTCGCTTTGGACTAAAGCATCTGCTAAATGCATAAATGTAAATGCGAATGGAATGAGTTAATAGCCATTCAGTTAGCGTTAGCTGTGTTAGCTGCTGTTAATGTGTTTGCTATTTGTCTACACAAATAGCAAACCGGAAGGCAACTAAAGCAGCCGATGCTGAGAAGAAAAAGACATGGACTTGTGTGTACGGCATGTTAGAGCAGGGGAGACTATGCATGCTGATTTATTGACATATACTTTATTTATTTACCTATTTATGTTAGAGCTGCCCCAAGTCCGGGTGAACATGCAGCAACCTCCGTCTCGACTCTCCAGGCGCTGGACAGAAGCTCAATGTCCAACTGCAACACTAAATCCTCAACATCCATTTGCCAACACAGTAAAAAGACCAAAACCCATTTCTCCCATCCCAGTTATAATACCAAAACCAATTTTTTTACATCCACTACATAGTCTTTCTGCAGCGCACACACACACATAGATGGACCACTGGACAGGGATCTTAGACAGAAGCTGTTTAAGAATCAGAACGAACTCTACTGTCCGTATCCAGCGTACGTCAGGCCCTGGGCTGCCTTAGGTATGCCTGCTGCATTGACCAGGGGTGTTATCTCTGTGTACTGCTTGTGAGAGAATTTCTCTGTGGTCCTGTGATATTACAGGAAGGCTCAGTGGTATCTAAGCTTAGAAAAAAAGTAGATGGCAGATGGAGTTTTTCATAAGGGAGGTTTGAGTTATTCTCAAGGTCGGCTTCATCATGGGAATATCAACCCCTGAGTATCATGTATCTTAGCTGAGCTCCTAAATCAGATTGAAAGGACATGTTGTCCTTGTTTTATGTGGTGGTTTATTGGCTGAGATAAATGACTCATACTTGCAGGGGATTTTTTCTCCTGAACTGAAATAGTCCATGTCTTGTGTGCTCTCTCTCACACACACACACACACACACACACACACACACACACACACACACACACACACACGCATGCTACTTCCACATTGATGGAATCAATAAGAGCATCTAGTGAGAGAGGATGCAGATGACTAACGATCAATTTACACCAATATTTCCAACCGGGATCAAAGCCAGCTGGTGCTTGTTAAAAGGCCTAAAAATGCATTCATTCAGCATCACAGTGAGAACCTCCTCCATAGTTAGTCTCCTACCCAAGATGCACCTGTGCCAAGCATATTCATGAATTCACAGTGGGTCTTAATGTGTGTGTGTGAGAGAGGGAGAGTCAAAGTCGATGTCTGCCACTCTCAATTCTGGGTGATTAGCAGAAGCCTTGTCCCAGAAGCTCATACGTACTTCATAGAGCCCACCATCAGTCTGGGGCTGTCGCCATCACCAGCACACATTCTGAGTAGCGCTGATCCGGACACGCCACGGCTCCGGTCTGGACGCACCGTCCTGCCTGATTCCCACTCACTCGCTTTGCTTCGCTCTGCCTCAAGCCTGGATTAATGAAGCTCTGTACTGCCTGGCAACGCCCTCTCGTCTCATCTTTGCCTGAGGCCAGCAGGACGCCCCCACCCGGGCCAGGGGAGAGAGAGATAGAGCATCTACTAGTTTATCAGTAGTGCAACACAGGCTGCACTGGCAGCAAGGACAAGGACTCCACAATTCTCTCTTTCCGGTAAGATCTAGTAGGCACAGCCATGGCAGTGATAAAAGAGTCTGAGGAGTAAAAGAAGAGAGAAGCGTGTGTGTGTGTATGTGAGTGTGTAAACCAAGGCAGTGACAAGGGAGCCTGAGGAGTAAAAGCAGAGTGAAGTTGACTGGTATTTAACACACGCTTCTATCCAAAATGACAGACTCGGAATGCGGGGTTCAGGAATCGAACCAGGGTCACCCAAATGTCAGCTGGGCGACATAAGTGCTGGTCCACCATACTCCGGATGGGGAGAGGGAGGACGTGTTAAAGGTGCAGCCAAGCAGTTTGTAAACTCAAAACCCCTTTTTTGGAATATTCAGTGAAGACCTTCTCTCTATCAACTGACTCTCTACTGTCTGACTGCTACTGTAAAACTAAATATATTCTTTTCATGCTGCCCTGGCCAAAAACTGGAAAAACAAACAAACAGGGGGCAGCCTGGCCCTCAGGCAAAAACAAAACACCATGCTGAACTCATCAACAAGCACGAAGGGCTGGGCCACCTCTCAGGAGTGTTTTGTTCGGTCCTTTGTTCAGATGTAAGGCAAACAAGCAACAAAATGCTAATTGCTAACAAAAACACAAACATAAACAAACACAACGGCATTCAGCATCACTGCCTGTTAATCATTGTGATAGCATCAGCAGGCACAGCTTTAACAAATTCACTACTAGTGAATCCCAGATGTCATGGTAGAGGAGGGTGAGGACTAGCGAGGTTAACAGCGAGGTTATTGCGGAACAACATAAAAAAAAAAAACTCTGGTTGATATTTTATATTTCATACACTCATTTAATATTCTGAAATGTATTTTTGTAGTGTGTATAGTTGTGTGTGGATATGTCGTGTGTTATGGATGCTACAGAATTCCTGAATTTCCTACAGGATTGATAAAGTATATGTCTATGAATCTATGTTGTCTGTCTTATGTACTCCATACCACCTCCAGAGGCAAACTTCCATCTAATGTAACTTATGGGCAATAAATGAGCCTGGTCCAGTTTATCTGATGGCCTTCACACATAGTGGATTGGTGTGAGGTGAGAGCATACTGTAATTCAGATTTATTATTGGATCTAATTGTTTTGAGATATGTGGAAATGTTGTCACATCTTGTGAAAATTATAAGCTATAGCCATGAGAGTTGCGTTGTGGGTCGAAAGAAACATTCCCTCCGGACCCTTTGGAATAACAAGCAGCAGCATCTATAATGGATTGTCTGCCTCCCTAGTAACGCTGCTCAGTTACGGCCTCCACGCTGAATCACCTCGGAGACGGCGAAGCGATATCCATACATAAAAGAGACGTTGTCAGGACACACGCCAGCGTGTTCCTTATCAGCGTCGTTCCCATAGCCCCTGCTGTCACTGCCAACTCTAAGTGTGAGCCGTTTGTCCTTGCCTAACGGCTTGGGACATTTCTCAGGAGCTTTTCGTCTGAAAGCATTCCGGATTTGCATGTTCTGTGACTCTGTGTGAGTGTGTGTGTGTGTGTGTATGTGTGTGAGTTTACTTCTGTGTCAGTGTTTGCATGTTCTGTCACTGTCTCTCTCTTTCTCTGTGTGTGCGTGTGTGTGTGTGTGTATGTGTGTGAGTTTACCTCTGTGTCAGTGTTTGCATGTTCTGTCACTGTCTCTCTCTTTCTCTCTGTGTGTGTGTATGTGTGTGAATTTACTTCTGTGTTAGTATTTGCATGTTCTGTCATTGTCTCTCTCTTTCTGTGTGTGTATGTGTGTGATTTTACTTCTGTGTCAGTGTTTGCATGTTCTGTCACTCTGTGTGTTGTGTGTGATTTTACTTCTGTGTCAGTGTTTGCATGTTCTGTCACTGTCTCTCTCTTTCTCTGTGTGTGCGTGTGTGTGTGTGTGTGTATGTGTGTGAGTTTACTTCTGTGTCAGTGTTTGCATGTTCTGTCACTGTCTCTCTCTTTCTCTGTGTGTGCGTGTGTGTGTGTGTGTGTGTGTATGTGTGTGAGTTTACTTCTGTGTTAGTATTTGCATGTTCTGTCATTGTCTCTCTCTTTCCGTGTGTGTATTTGTGTGATTTTACTTCTGTGTCAGTGTTTGCATGTTCTGTCACTCTGTGTGTGTGTGTGTGATTTTACTTCTGTGTCAGTGTTTGCATGTTCTGTTACTCTGTGTGTGTGCGTGAGTGTGTGATTTTACTTCTGTGTCAGTGTTTGCGTGTTCTGTCACTCTGTGTGTGTGTGTGAGTGTATGTGTGTGATTTTACTTCTGTGTCAGTGTCTGCATGTTCTGTCACTCTGTGTGTGTGTGTGTGTATGTGTGTGATTTTACTTCTGTGTCAGTGTTTGCATGTTCTGTCACTCTGTGTGTGTGTGTGAGTGTGTGATTTTACTTCTGTGTCAGTGTTTGCGTGTTCTGTCACTCTGTGTGTGTGTGTGAGTGTGTGATTTTACTTCTGTGTCAGTGTTTGCATGTTCTGTCACTCTGTGTGTGTGTGTGAGTGTGTGATTTTACTTCTGTGTCAGTGTTTGCATGTTCTGTCACTCTGTGTGTGTGTGTGTGTGTGTATGTGTGTGCGTGCATGTGGGTGATTTTTCTTCTGTCAGTGTTTTGCAATGTGTATTCATCCCTGTATAAAGTCAGCTTGAAGCTGTATGTTGAGCTTTTGTGATATTGTGTGTGTGTGTCTGTGTATGTGTTAACTGCATTCAAGACTCCCCATCCTCTGAGCTTGGGCAGACCCTCTCAGGGGATCCTGCATTGCTGTGCCCTAAAGCTCCTTCCCAACCAGCCCGCCAGACTAGAGGCCTGAGTCGGTGGGAATAACTACAGCAGAACTGCGGCCAAAAACAATCCAGCGGGGCACATTCCTATTTATGTGGCACAGGCTATTTCCTAGGGAGCAGTTATTGATATGAAAAAGTATGACACAACAGTAATTGGAGACTAAATCAGAACCAGTCTGACGAACAAAAGGACCCAAACAACCACTGGGTGATAATGCCACTGCCCTCACATAATCCATATTGGCTGTGGGCCCACACTGTGACCAGAGACCCATTCAAAGTCACTTTCTCCAGTATTGGCAGACTGATTGATGTATACCCAGCGATGCAGTAAGCTGCAAAAGTCCCAAAGCGATCCTTAGCATGCGAGGCATGATATCTGCCACTGCAATGTCAGCAAACTACATTATTTTTTTTACGAGGTGCACAAAGAGGAGATGATAGCGACGTTAATTGGAATGAGCTGGATGAGAAGTTGCACCCTGCTTACCAGATGACATGTCTGGCCTCCATTTTGAAAGTCGAGACAAAAGATGCATATACAACATATGTCTTATGTGACCATATGCAAGTTTAGGGTCCTGTAAATATGGATATCAAAGCCCTGGTTATGAAGCACACTGCGACGGTCGTCGGCTCGCTCTGAGCAGATGCAGTAATGATGAGATGAAGATTAAGACGGTGTTTGGACTTTCGACTGAGGAGGTGGATTATTATGAAGATGTGCTGAAAGCAACACAGTGCTCTCATAAAGTGACACATCTGTCACCGTTAGTGGCTTACAGACATTTCCTTACACTCTGCATTTATGACAGATGGACTCACATTGTGTGTGTGTGTGTGTGTGTGTGTGTGTGTGTGTGTGTGTGTGTGTGCTGTGAGCCTAAACGACTGCAAGTGTAAAAAGTTGAATACAGCACGACGACACAGTCACCACATTATGCCACCTTAGGCTTTATAGCCCGCACCAAAACTCCACAGCATCATTTCTGTGTTTACTGGCATGTGAACAGGTGTGGAACAACGGCGTGCATCCTAATGAAATCATGTTGCGGTTTTGTTTTTAATACCTCACTCGAGACGCCGCAGTCCATGCGGGGGAAGAGGAGCCATCAGACGCAAGCGAGAAGAAAAGGAGGAAAAGAGAAAGAAATCATGTCAGAAAGTTTCTGTTTTGTTGTGGTGTTGTGATCATATCTGAGGACTTGAGGAAAACAATCTCTTTTATTGTTCCTGCGCCTTGAGATCTCACTGCTGTTGTTTAGAAGAAAATCCCCATGGAGACCGCATAAGCCCAGCATAGCCCCTGTCCGCTCCAAACACACACACACTTTCTCACACACAAACACACACACACACACTCACACACTGTTATACACTTTCTCCCTAATACACACACATACACACACACACACACAAACACATCCTTTCATATACTTTATCACACACACACACACACACACACACACACACACACAGGCACACACCCCCTCCTGGCCCACTTTTTCCTCTTCCTATCCCCAGATTTGAGACTGCGCCTATGGGGGATTATATGTGGTCATATTGGCATTCTGCTTCATTCACAGAGAGGCTGCTGCGGCCGCTGTGGCTGCTGCTTCTCCCGGTGCTGCTGATGCTGAGACTGCAGATGGATCACAGAACCCTCTCAATTCCCAGCCCCTCTTCTGTTCAATCAGACACACCTGGTTTTGTTTGTTGTTATTGTTGTTGTTTTTAATGTTTTTTTTAAGAGAGCACAAAGAGAAGAAAAGTTGTTCCTGCAAGCTAACACAGCCAAATGAAAGTTGCTACAAATGATACGTTTTTTGATGATAGTGGAGTTTTAAAAGTAGAGATGCAGAAGCGAACTCCAATGCTGTGGCAGTGATGAGGTAAATGAAGTTAACCTTACAGTGAGACAAGCTTCATGTTGACATTGACAGCCAGCCAGAGATGCGTTTCTAGACAGTGATGTTAGCAACGATGTTACCAACAACGGTAGCCTAGAAATCTAGACGTACCCTAGCAGTAGCAGATGGTTTTGCTATGCAGGTATGTCTAGAAACAAATCATAGGGCCTCAGTTTGGTCCCAATCACATCGTTCTATCCTTGTTGAGAGTCGCCTAGACGTTTCCTAGTGGTAGCTTATGAGGCTACCTATTGTGTGCAGAGGAAGTTTGAAAGACAGCCGCTAATTCCACCCCTTGGATTAAGCCCGGTCTATCAGTCATAGCTGGACGACATTTTGATGGTATAGTCTGGCTTGGCAGGCGACAAGTGAGAAGTAAAACCCAGAGTGTAACATCTGTTCCAACAGCTTTGAAGTTCAAACAAAGTGCCCACCAGCTGGAGAGTTAACCAAAAGCAACGAAACACTGCGACTGGTGGTAAATATATTTCATTTCATTGATATATATATATATATATTTCTTTTCTAGTTACCTAGATGAAACATCTGTTCCTGCACAAAAATAATACATATTGAATTCCATACATTTCCATACAAATGGGGGTAGTGCTGGCATTCATGCTGTTTATCTGTGTGAGGTATAAAGAGATATACAGTCTCTGCAGAGGGAGGCTGTGGACACTACTGTCATAATACTTACACACACTCCAAGGCAGCATGTGGCGTCTTCACTGGTGTTTACTCACTGTTGTTTCACAGCTCCAGGGTTGCATTGTAACTAGTTTATTACACCTGGTGTTATATCACAGTAATAACCAAATGGACTGTCAAACTGTGGGGATAATGTGTGTGTCTGTGAGAGAGAGAGAGAGAGAAAGAGAGAGAGAGAGAGAAAGACAGAGTAGTGTGTCTGTAAGTGATATGTGTGAGAGAAAGAGATAGAAGTGTGTGTGTGAGAGAGAGAGAAAATGAGAGAAGTGTGAGAGTAACATGTCTGTGTGAGACAGTGATGTATGTGTGTGTGTGTGTGTGTGTGTGTGTGTATGAGTCATGTGTGTATGACTGGTTGTTACAGGTATGTTAATTTATGATTATGCCAGACCTGAGGACCTCAGTGCCACTGTGCGTTTCACTAGCTAAGCCAGAGAGTAGTGTGTGTGTGTGTGTGTGTGTGTGTGTGTGTGTGTGTGTGTGTGTGTGGTGGTTACAGGCATGTTTGATTATGCCAGACCTGAGGACCTCAGGGCAACTGTGCGTTTCACTAGTTAAGCCAGGGAGTAGTGTGTGTGTGTGTGTGTGTGTGTGTGTGGTGTGTGTGTGTGTGTGGTAGTTACAGGCATGTTTGATTATACCAGACCTGAGGACCTCAGGGCAACTGTGCATTTCACTAGTTAAGCCAGAGAGTAGTGTGTGTGTGTGTGTGTGTGTGTGTGGTGGTTACAGGCATGTTTGATTATACAGACCTGAGACTCAGGCAACTGTGCATTTCACTAGTTAGCCAGAGAGTAGTGTGTGTGTGTGTGTGTGTGTGTGTGTGTGGTGGTTACAGGCATGTTTGATTATGCCAGACCTGAAGACCTCAGTGCCACTGTAAATTACACTGGGTAAGCCAGAGAGTAGTGTGTGTGCGTGCGTGTGTGCGTGTATGTGTGTGTGTGTCTGTGGTGGTTACAGGCAAGTTTGATTATGCCAGACCTGAAGACCTCAGTGCCACTGTACATTACACTGGGTAAGCCAGAGAGTAGTGTGTGTGCGTCGTGTGTGTGTGTGTGTGTGTGGGTGGTTACAGGCATGTTTGATTATGCCAGACCTGAGAACAAGCTACTGCTATCTAAATGATTCCTGAGGATGAGACTGACTGTATACTGTTTTACTGCCCTTTGACTCCTGCTGTTTTAAACAGCACTCAACAGCATTGTTTAGAAGTTACACACACCACTACACACTACACATTACACACACCATTGATCTGTGGAGTCAGATTCATGAGTGTTCAGCCAAAAAATAATGCCTGCATACACTTGCATCTTGTGTCTTGCATCTGTTTGTGCTGTCAATAGGATGCATAGATTTCCCCTTTCTGCAGAGGCCCTGTTCTCCTGGAGAGTTTTGCAATCAAATATCTGATTTGAAATGCACAGCTGAGGACCTCAGTGTGATGGGTTGTTGACTGCGAGAGCTTCAAGAGTAAGATGTGTTATCACAGTGTAAATTTGATCGCAGTGGAAATGAACATTACATTAGTCAGTGAGACAGACAAAAATAGGTTTTCTCTCCCTCAGTGTCAACCAGTGTTTTTTTTCCATTAGCATGGACAAGCCTGTGCCTGCTGAAACAGAGAGCACCACCTACAATGCAAAATGCGATTGTCAGAGATAAATTGCCTATGACTGTGAAGATGGAAAACAGAATGGCAGGCCAGAGATAAGTAAGAGAGCCAGAAGCACAGCACCCTGCTGGGCGACCGTGCCAGTGTCATGCCGAGGGGAGCTACATGCCAAAACATGGCTTCTTTTGCCCTTCTGCCTTCGGAGTTTTGGTTTAGTTGGTGTATTGACTTTCCCTCTCCACCATCTTTCCTTAAGTGTTTCAGAATTTGCTATTAATCAGATGGAGCTGTGAAGTAGGACAAAATAGGAGTGGGAGAGAGAAATGCCTGCCAGTCAAATTCAAACATTTATTGTATTTTGTATTGTATTTTTGCTGGTGTGTTGTTGACTTCCTATCACTATTTTTCAGTTTTCTTTAGTAGATGTTTCTGTGTTTACTTTTAATCAGATAGGGCACTGAAGAACAGCAGGGTTGGAGTGATAGCACTGGGGAAATGACTGCTGAATTGATTCAAACGTGGATCTCTGGCTTCTCTCCCTGTGTTGGTTATACTGGTCACCTAACACAGATGATTCCACCAATTAACTATTATCAACCTGGCTGTGGAGGTGTGCTTATTAGAATGGGCCCATCCAGTGAATGGCTGGAACAAATGCAGTAAGTGGGTGGGACTTGTAGTCTTTGTAGCCCCGCTAACCACCTCTGCTCACTTTGACCCAACTATAATAGCTATGGCGGCTGCGTTTGTGTGTTACTCGGCAACCACTGAGCTAGAGGTGGAGGAAATCGTTATCTATGAATAAATTACTCGTTACATTTCTCATTGTTGTGTTTGTTTAATGTAGAATATGTCTTACTAAAGCAATAAACTCCCTGAGGCTGCTGTAACGGCTCTCCGCTTCGTGTGATGCCCCTTAGCTGGTGTATGTTTACCGTACGTACCCCTGTCTGGGCTTATTACTTAAATGAACGCTGCCACTGTTCCTCCTCTTTTCACTGTCTTGATTAGGTACCCAGGCTGCTCACACATCCCTCCACTGGTTACTGAGCCACCTTTGAGAAGCTTTTGAAATTCATGTGAGGTTCACATGTGTCCCTAAAAGGCTCTGTAAAAGACTGTAGAAACCTCACATGCTTTGTCCTCACAAGTAGTCCACTCACACAACACACACACACACACACACACACACACACACACACACACACTCACGTGCTCACATTAAATAGTGACATGCTAAACATTAAAATGAATGAGGTGGTGTGTGGACATACGGTACTTCTGAACCCCCGGCTGGTCCACCGCATGAATAATAAACAATAGACAACCTTGTATTCACATGACAGCCAAGAGACTTATAACACAGTGCTCGAATTTTATGAACATTTTCCCATCTTTACATAACGGAGCGACTCCAGAAATGCAATTAGACCTTCACTACTCCCAGTGGACCAGGAAGAAACCCTGTAAATACTCACACAGTCTTGGAAGGAGTTGGAGTGGTTAATTCTCCATTAGCTAAATGATGAGAAAAAACAATGGCCCTCGCTAATTACTGAAGCGCTTTGCCTTCATAGACACTGGGACACTGTGAAGCACTTTGCCTTCATAGACACTGGGACACTGTGAAGCGCTTTGCCTTCATAGACACTGGGACACTGTGAAGCGCTTTGCCTTCATAGACACTGGGACACTGCGAAGCGCTTTGCCTTCATAGACACTGGGACACTGTGAAGCGCTTTGCCTTCATAGACACTGGGACACTGTGAAGCGGTTCAGATGCGACTCGCTAAATCCAGACTCTGTAACAAATGATAATGCCCACCGTTTTTTTGCTTCTGTGAGGCTGCTTTTGAAACCCAAACCTTGTTTGTCATTGAACAATGCAAAGTGTTCGGAGAAGGATTTAACCTCCCTAGATTAAAACACACACACACACACACACAGAGACACATACACATTCGGTTCTTCCTGCTATATTTAGTTATATAGTTAATCAGAATATGAAAGCCGGTGTGATGCCTGAGGTGCAGACGGTCATCTCTCCGTCTAATGAGCAGCAAGCGGAGGAGAGGAGAGTTATTCCCATGGTCTCCCCACTACCAGTGACAGTGGGGGACAAACAGGCTGACAGCTCCCACACACCAGGACAGTCAATACGGAAAAAAGTTATGAAATTTACCTAATTAAAAGTGATGGACCAGCGGAGAGGAGGTGGCTTGATCATCTGGCTGCTTTTGAACTGGGTTGAAAGCGGCTCTAAAGCTGAGCTACAGAAGTGGCGTGATTCTTGCAGGAGATCCGGGATGGGGAGCCGAAGCTCGCGGGGAGAAGACAGTCTCCTTGGGAGGCTGGCCAATGGGATGAGACAGCCTGGCTTATGTGTATACACACACGCACACTGGCACACACACACACATGCACACAGACACATGCACACACACAAAAACACACAAATATACAAACACACACACACAAATAGAGAGGTTGAACATATGCGTGCACAAACACACACACACACACACTACCATACGCACACACACACACACATTATACACACACACACACACAAATAGAGAGGTTGAACACACACAAAACACATATTCACAGATATGTAATGTACACACAAACATGCAATCATGTACAAGATCCATGTGCACACACACATCACACAGCTCTGCATGGTGAAGGAGATGTAGCCTCTGCACAGTTAGTACAACCATGCAATATATGATGACAAATCTGAAGGCACTGGCAAATATGTTAGGAAGGTGTGGGCCTTCATTCATTTCAGGAATGTAAAACATATATCTGCAAACACACATACACACACACATGCACACACATATGCATTCACTCTCACTCACACATACACACACAAATGTGCACATGCTCACACACACACGCACAAACATATGCATGCACTCTCACACACACATGTGCCCACCACACACATGCATACACATATGCATGCACTCACTCCACATACACACACAATGTGCACATGCTCACACACATGGCACCCTCACACACACACATGCACACACATATGCATGCACTCTCTCTCTCTCTCTCACGCACACACACACACACGCAACACACACACACACTCACACACACACACACACACCAAGAGAGAGAGGTAGAGAGAGAAGCATAATTCCAAAGCCTACAAAGAAACCAAAATGCACAGCCATGCTCTAGTGCTCCACATTGATCTCAATTTGCTGGCTGTAACACAAAGTCCTTCTCTGCAGACCAGACAGAGGGAGGGAGGAGCGCTAAAAGAGAGGGATGAGAAAGACTCCAAAACAGGACTCTTTCTTCCAAATATACCGCTTCCACACACCGGGACAGTCAATGCGGAAAAAAAAGTTATGAAATTCACCTAATTAAAAGTGACGGACCTGCGGAGAAACAAATTTAAATTGGAGCACCTAAAGGTGAAAAAAGCATGACTGTGTGATAGAGATACTATACATCAAAACAAAAGCCCAGCCCTGTTAGCTCTGTTTAGTGCTTATGATATTAGCGACTTTGCTCACTCATTTCTGAACAGATTTTCATCATTGCTGTGGTGAATAAAAGTATGTGAAGTCTTCAGGATCCAGTTGGAATGGAGTTTTCCTTGAACACAGCACGTGCATATGAGGTCATGTGCTGTACAAATACCTAGTGGGGATTGACTGGGTGTTATACATCACATGAGCTCACATGCATGTACTGTGTTCAAGGAGAACTCCTTTCCAACCGGATCCGGGCCTGAGCTGGGCCATGGCAGACACAGTCACTACTTCTCTGCATTGGAA
>PYXC01001489.1:1692500-1725000 GCA_015244755.2 Tenualosa ilisha
CTTTCTCTCTGTTGCTCCCTCTCTCCGTGGAGGTGTGGATTATTTTTTGCCCAGGAACAGCTCTCTCACTCCCCCTCTTTCTCTCCCTCTCTCTCTCTCTCTCTCTTTCTCTCCCCTTCTCTCTCTCCATGTGCTGTGGAGGTGTATGGCAGGCAGCTGTTGCTGGCCGGTGACATTTGCTTAGATAACTCATTTTGTGCTCCAGTGCACTGACAAGCAAAGCTTTTATGGGTGACTGCAGTTATGAGCTTGAGTGGATACTGGCAGAATTTTTATTTTGGGGTGAAGCAGCTCTTTGAAATAAAGGATATTGGAAAGAAAGTCATAAATATGTGGAAACAGACAAGCAGTGGCACCCCTGAACAAACGAGATAGTTATTTGATATTGCTGCTTCTACACACACACACACACACACACACACACAGAGACACATTTTTTTGTTTCACTCTTGTCCACCCACACACACTCCACACTCCACATTCCACTGCAATCTAATGTCATGCAGTTGATTTTTCTATATCCTACAGGAGATTGACCAGTAGTTGTGAAGATGACCAGTCTCTGATCCCTGTGTGTGTGTGTGTCTCAGTGTGTGTGTGTGTGTCTGTGTCTCAGTGTGTGTGTGTGTGTGTGTGTGTGTCTGTGTCTCAGTGTGTGTGTGTGTGTCTGTGTCTCAGTGTGTGTGTGTGTGTGTGTGTATCTGTGTGTGTATCTGTGAGTAACCAAAATCTACAGGTGGTGAAGTCTCATAGCCAAAGGCTCCTAATAAGGGATTCTAGTAAAGGAGTCCTCTTTGCGACTGTGACTGAGGAAATGTACTGTAATGGAGAAAAGGAGAGAAAAGTGCACAAATACCTTCTAAATCTCTCTCTCTCTCTCTCTCTCTCTCTCTCTCTCCCCTCCCTCTCTCTCTCCTTCTTTTTTTCTCTTTCTCACTCACTCTCTGTTTCCCCAGACACATTTCCTGTTGACTTGGCAAGACAGAAGAAATAAAAATCAACCTGCATGACCAGAACGAGGTTGGGTGTGTCCATATACCCAACTGGCCTGTAGAGAAGGACACAAAGGTAGTCAGTTTAGTGTGTGTGTGTGTGTGTGTGTGTGTGTGTGTGTGTGTGTGTGTGTTGGGAAGGGGGGCGGGGTGTAACAGAAAGGGACACAGAATTGGGCTGGTCAGTTTTTTGGGCGGTGGGGTCCAGTATACACAGAGCTGGTCAGTACTTTTTTTGGATATACATTACTTGTCAGAATGTGGAGGAGTAAAATTGAACCTCAACTAAAATAAGTGTGAAACACATCTCTAGATATTCTGTATTTAATTATCCTCAGCAAGACTAAGCCATGGACTATTCAAGGAGAAATCTGGCCATTTTCAACACGCATCTGTTATTTGAGCTCCCCGAATGATGACTGTATTGATTTAATTGATTTATGATTTAAGACTGAGGAGTGCACACACCCGGATAGTTACAGCACAAACGTTTAGGCGCATGCTGTTAGCATCTTGACTTAAAAAACTCAAATTATCATTACAATTACTTAGCAGCATGGACACCGCTGTCCATATAAAACTGAGTATTTGTGACAGAACAGCATAATGTTGTGTTTTTTATAACCGGCCACACACTCGTTTCCATACAGCTTCCAGGGAAAAAAAGACGCTGCCGTGCTCCTGTCCACAGAGACCAAGTATGATGCTGGTCCTAGTTAGTTACATGCACAGTGGCGTCTCATAGAGGACCAGTGCATGCTGCTTAGCATTTGAATTGATATTTTAAGCATGTTACTGTAAGACGCTAAAAGCATGTGTAAACCCTGCCCCTACAGGTTAGCATTGTAGCTATCTGGATCTTTATGCTAGCAGGAGCAAAACTTTTCTACCGTCATCATTCAGGGAGCTGAAAAAACAGAGCTGCGGATTGAAGATGACTGGATTTCTCGTTTAACCGTGGGTTAAGTGAAGCGGCAATGGGAAACAAGTTAATAAATGTATACATTTAATTTATATTTCATTTTTTCTTTTTCTCTTGTCAACTGTGGTCTGTTTTCCACGACAGACTCAGTCTAAGATTGGATTTGGTCCCACTAACAATAATAAGACCAATACTGCAGGACAAATGATATGAATACTGCTGTATTTATTACCGTTGTGTATGTTTCCTTTCGATTCAAATTAAATAAATATGGCATCACAAAAAAAAAAAAAAACGCCTGTCTTCTGGTGTCTCTCTATCGCTTTGTTCTTTCTCTGCGCGTGGCGTTTGGTGGAGCTCTCCATAAAGGATTGCTTCCTGCATAAGACGTAACAGATGGCAGCTCATTTATTATCTGCAGTCTTGCCAATTGTATCAAGTGTGTCTCCATTCATCTCAATCTCAAGCTCTCATACTTTAACACAGCTGTGTTGCAAAAATCACATACAGACACAGATACAATATGTATGTTGTTTATGTAAATGTGTACAAGGTATTTAAGAACACATAAAATATACTTCTGATTCTGCATTCAGACTCTGGCCAACCCTTGATGTGTTGCCCAGTCATGCTCCAGTGACCAACAATCACAAGGAGTAAGCTGTTAGCGAAGTTATTGGCCCAGTCTCAGTGTCCCCCCTACAGACTTACAGACTTAAATGTGCATTCAATCTAAGTTCGTGAGGGTTAAGGGGTGTCCTGCTGTCAAAATCTGAAGTGCGTGAGGGTTCGGTTGCACCCTTTCTGAGTCCTTTCCTAAAGTCGGCATCGCATGCAGTCTTAGCTAAAGGGAATTACCCACAGTTCATAGCGTTGTGACGTAAAACACTGGAGAAGCATGGAAACGTCAAAAAAGCACCTATAAACAATTTACATTTACCAAGACATGGAAATGGACACATGGTTGCAACATGAGCTTAATGTTATGAATTGATTGTTATTGTTATTGTTATTGATTTGCACTCACAGCCTTGCAAAGTCATTCACTAAACAGTCCGTGAGGGCTCAGGGCTTAGTTCACAGGGAGGACATTGGAACTCAGCCATTGTTCCACACCCAGATCACTGATGGACATGCCTCAACATCAGCTGAGACTTGGCCTGACTCTTGGCTCACCCAGCGGAGAGGCTGCAGTGACACAAGCATATTGGCACGGCATAGTGAGTTGGGTGAGTTGGGGCCATCCAAAATATGCCTTAGTTCTCTCATGACCCTCTTCATTGTACACAGAGGTGGGAATTCTGCCAAGAGGAGGGAAGTTTGACCAAGGTGAGATCAGTAGCTGATCTCAAGACCCCCATCACATCTGGATCTGCCTACAGCTTATGGCAGGCTAGGCATATCTATCAGTGGTCTGAGTGTGGAACAGTGACTATATATATATATATATCGGGGCCATTCCATGCAACTGTCACATCCATGATTACATGAAATTTGAACATTCAGTCTTCATGGTTGTAGAAAAAATTGTTATGAAGCTTTTCACATAATCATTTACATCAAACAAATACTAAGGCATTTAGTAGCCGTTATGGACCGTTTAGCATGGAATTGCCCATATATATATCCAGTATGTGTGTGTGTGTGTGTGTGTGTGATCCCAACGAGCTGATGCAAAAGTGCACTAAGAGAGTGAACAGTGCACAGGGCTGGTTGGATGATAAAGCTTTCTGTGTGTGTTGTATTGGGAGGTGGGGAGAGCACTGGAGTGGACTGACCTAAACTGCCTCGGCGCTCTAAGGACTCCTCTCGGCTTACAGCGCCACTCCACTGCAGACCAGATGCTTTCACACTGATGGGAATGACCAGGCCCCCAGAACTGCCTCGCAACACACCGCTCGCTGACAGCAAATGACAGGAAATGCTTTTGGCAACTGCAGGGGGCAGGGGGTTTTCAGTATATATGTGTGTGTGTGTGTGTGTGTGTGTGTGTGTGTGTGTGTGTGTGTGTGTGTGTTTCTTTGACAGGAAATGTGTACACCTCACTCCCTCACTTGTAATACACACTGTAATACACACTTCCGCTGTATAAAAAAAATTGAATCTTTGTCTCTGAATAAAATCATTCTCTGACACACAAACAGTATTTTCTCCACAACAATAAACACACACACACACACACACACACACACACACACGCACAATAAATGGTCTGAGGAGACAGCAACTAAGTGGTGCAAGCACAAGCCTTGGAACAATCAGTGACTAGATGAAGTCGTACAAGCATCTATAATCCCCCATCTATTACCACGCCAGAGGGTTTGTCAGCACATCTTTGTGTTGCTGTCTTCATTTGTCTACTTGCAAACATAATAAGAGGTTATGACTGAATATTACGCCACTCTCAGGACAAATAAATGCCTGTCTGGGAGGACAATGGCTGGAGAGGGGCTTGGTTTCCGAGGCAGGCTGGCTATGTGCTGGGTGTTTGTGTTTAGCACTTTTCCACATGACTGAGGTCTCTCCACCGCTCTCTCACACTAACATCCTCAACACCCAGGACTGAGAGAAACCCACAGAGAGGAAAAGGCACAGAAAGAGAGAGAGAGAGAGAGAGAAGGAGAGATGAGAGAGAGAAAGAGAAAGAGAGAGAGAAAAGGAGAGATGATGAGAGAGAGAGAGTGAGAGAAAGAAAAGGAGAGATGAGAGAGAGAGAAAGAGAGAGAGAGAGAGAAATAGATTAATGGTGAGTTCTGTTGGGCTGGGTTGTTGAGCCCAGGATATCCCTCCCCCCATTGGTGAGGAATCTTGCTTTGGCACACCCCCCCCCCCCCCCACACACACACACACACACACACAGCACCAGTGGTGGATCTTCCCTCCGCATACACACAAACACCCTTTTCCCTCTGCATTCCCACAAACCCCCTGAGACAGACAATGAGTGAAGAAACGAATGAAATTCATTCACACACATACACAATTACATACAAACACACACTCACACACACACACACACACACACACACACTCTGTTTCTGTTGAGATATTTTTCAGGCCCATCTTTCCTCAGGGACACTCTTTCATCCGTTCCACACCGGGAGTGAAAGTGGTGGCGGGTGATGGAGAGTGGTGTGTGTGTGTGTGTGTGTGTGTGTGTGTGTGTGGAGGGTTGGTGGGGGGGGGTATTGGTATTTATCCTTCTCTTCAGTCCCAGCTGAAGGAGAGATTGTCCCCGCAGGACTAGCAACATGTTCAACTCGTTTCCTCTTTCTCTCCCTGTTGCCGCACATTTAAATAAAAGGCAAAATGAGGCAGTGATCGATGTGGTATCCAACACGACTCGCCTGTGCCCGTGGAGACACGCACACATTTGGAGTTCACCATTTTATTCATTTTAATCAGAAGAAAGAAAGAAAAATATGTAGTGAGAAAAAAAAAAGAAATGAATAAAAAGAAAGTTTCTTATTTTTGAGCATTCCTAAGCCATTTGATCTGCATTAGGGAGGCGGGGATAAAGGCCAGCCAAAGAGCCCGTCCCCATCTGGCTGTTGTGTACACAGTAACACAACCCCTCCAATGACACCGATAACATCAGTGGCAAAGATACAAGCCATGAGAGAGAGAGAGAGAGAGAGATTGTCCACCTGTTAGTATTTAAATGGAGGAGCGATAAGATCGGAGCTGTGCGTAAAACACTCTCTTATCCCTCCAGACGCTTTCCCTGGGCCTCCAGTGGACGCAGGGGAGGAGAAGGGAGCGGAGCGGAACAGACGTGAGTTAGCATGTGGAATTGGATAGCGACGTATTTGGAATTACACATTTCAGCCCTCGGGCAGGAAGGAAAAAAAGTTTTTCAAAGAGCACCTGCAGTGATCACCTCCGGATCCTTATTCTAGGAGAGCTATGGAATTAAATCTTTCTGTCTCTCTCTCTCTCTCTCTCTCTCTCTCTCTCTCTCTCTCTCTCTTTGCCCCAGTGGAAGTGATAGCATGTCTCAGCTTGCCTCGAGGCACAAATCTGTGTTTGGCTAAATCTGTTTGAGGGTGGAGGGGAAAGATGGAAGTATGTGTGTGTGTGTGTGTGTGTGTGTATGTTGGGGGGGGGTTGAGATGACAACGTTGGAATGATGTGAATCACAGTACTGGGTTCCCTCTCGGGGTCCTCTGACCCAGTCCTTATCCGCTTCAATTACAGATCTATCTGAAAACAAACATTACATCAGAACAAGGATCTGCCGACTCGGCCTGGCCTGCCTGGCCTGCCTGGCCTGCCTGTGAGCCTTATCGCTGCAACAGCACTGAGGACCAAGCACAAGGCAATGGGATGTATTTGACAGGTCTGCCTCGGCCTGTAAAATCTCGAAATTAAAACAGCTGTGTCTTTCTCGTCACATCACATCTGGGGTCTTGGGGAACTCTTGCCAGATATCACTGCAAACCTCCTCCTTTGCACCCCCTTAAACCCCCAAACGTGTTCCACACACCCCCTCCCCTTGTCTAAAAGCCGTAGAGATGTACCTGCATATGGTGCGGGGATGTCAGATTCACTTGTCTCTGCAAACATGAAGGTCACAAGTGTCCTGTCCCTGAACCTGTTGGGGGGCCAGGGGCCAGGCGTTTCCCACCAGTGCCTGTGTGTGTGTGTGTGTGTGTGTGTGTGTGTGTGTGTGTGTGCGTGAGTGTGAGTGTGAGTGTGAGTGTGTGTGTGTGTTTTACAGGATCGTGCTCACAGAAGACAGGGCTTCAGGGGCCACAAGGCCAGAGGGGAGCCGGGGGTTTATGGGAAATGTGTTGCTAGTTACTCACCACAAAATGAGGAATGACTGTGTGTGTGTGTGTGTGTGTGTGTGTGTGTGTTGGGTGGGAGGATTGGGTGCATATAAAAGGTAACGTGAGAAGTTATTAGTTGAAACGTATTTGCCCAGTCACGTCTCTGGTTGTGCTGGATGGTCATGCTCAGGGATATGGACTTCTATTAGAGCCTGACCTAGAGAGTGAGGGAGAGAGAGAAATAAATAGAGAAAGAGAACAGAGATGGTCACGGTCAGGGATATGGACTTCTATTAGAGCCTGACCTGGAGAGAGAGGGAGAGAGAGAAATAGAGATAGAGAGAAAGAGAGAAAGAGAACAGAGATGGTCACGGTCAGGGATATAGACTTCTATTAAAGCCTGGAGACAGAAAAAAGAGAGAGCAACAGGGAACAGAGAAAATGCGAGAGTGTGAGAGAGAGAAAGAGAGAGGAAGGTGAAAAGAGAAAAAGAGGCCATCCATTATGGTGTATTTCCCGCACGTCCAGGGGCAGGGGCGCTGTGTGAGTCTGACGCAGATGTTTGAGTGGCCTGTCGCTCTGCTGTCAGTCCTGCCCTGGGTGATGGATTGCTCCCTCATTATGGCCGATTACCCCTGTGTTGAGACACACTTAATACAACTTTGAACTTATCACTCCATTCAGTGCTGGAAATGGCTCACTGTATATATTAATACTGATGAATCAAGATTTGCATCAGGAAACTGCTGTTCCAGTTATCATCAATACACTCGGCACCATAAACACTCTGTCATTACTGCCCTTCTGTTTGTGTGTGTGTGTGTGTGTGTGTGTGACTGTGTAAGTTTGTGTGTGTGAGAGAGAGAAGGGGAGTGTGTGTGTGTGTGTATGTGCCTATGTAAGTGTGTGTGTGTGAGAGAGAGAGAGAGAGAGAGAGAGAGAAAGAGAGGGGAGTGTGTGTGTGTGTGTGTGTGTTTGTGTGTTTGTGTGTGTGTGTGTTTGTGTTTGTGTTTGTGTGTGTGTGTGTGTGTACGTGTGTGTGTGTTTGTGTTGGATAGTGCCTACACCAGGAGCTGAGATCTAGCGTTTCCGCCCGGCAAATTCACTGGACATCTGCAGGAGCTTTTTTTGCACAACCCTTTAAATCAGGACAGCAGGACAGCAGCTGTGCAGCAGCCAATAAGGTCCTTGGCTGGGGGGGCTGAGAGAGAAGGGGAGAGAGAAAGAGGGAGGGAGAGGAGAGAGGGGATGGCAGTTCTGATGCTGTGAGCTTTGCCACTTGTACCAACACTTGAGATGAAAGGCCCCTCCTGTCAGACTGGTGGAGACTGACAGACAGACACACACACAGACAGGTCCTCAGCTCTGATGCACAGCCAGGTGGGTTTTTGTCATTATTGTCATGTCGAGAACAGACAATCAGCCCTTGGCACTGCAAAAAAGAGATAGATGCAGGAAAGAAAGAAAGAAAGAAAGAAAGAAAGAAAGAAAGAAAGAAAGAAAGAAAGAAGGGAAGCAAGAAAGAAAGAGAGAAAGAGAGGGAAGAAAGTTGTAGGAGGGGTGGATTTAATAAAAATGGGTTTGAACACC
Source organism: Tenualosa ilisha (assembly GCA_015244755.2). Lineage (NCBI taxonomy): Eukaryota > Metazoa > Chordata > Actinopteri > Clupeiformes > Clupeidae > Tenualosa > Tenualosa ilisha. The sequence goes on from PYXC01001489.1 coordinate 1,700,777, forward strand.
AGGGCTGTCATCATCAGCTTGATTGGATCAGGGAGAATTTCACACACATACAGACACATAGTCTCCCTCTCTCTCTCTCTCTCTCTCTCACACACACACACACACACACACACACACACACATACACCCACACACATGCCTTTATAAAATATAGAGATATCCACACGTTGACATGCAAACACTCAAAGAATATCTTCGCTGAGTATGCTGGGTGTCTACCAGGAAATAGTTCATGAATGGTTTTAGTTTAGTAAGTGCACTGCTGGCAGAAATAAAACTGGCCGATTCTTATCAAACATCTTTAGCAGAAGAAAAAGAAATCACTTCTCTGTAAACATTCTTCCATCTAATTTTAAAAAATATGAAGAAAAGAAAGAGGGAGAGGAAGCCAGAAATGGCGGAGACAGGCGAGCTTTTTGGACACGAGCGCGGCTAATCTATTCCTGGCATGTTTATTTAGCAGTTTTTCACACGCGCAGTGACATGAAGATGCGTGGCGACCCAGCGATGCTGAAGAGAAGCACGCCGGCGGTCGGCTGCGTGGAGCAGCTTTGCACTTTGCGCTTGGCTGAGTCGACAAAAGCTTTGAGCTGCAGATGACAGCTCTCATCACACAGGCCGCTAATACTACTGCCTCGGCGCACCGACTAACCGACACACAGACAGGGTGACTGACTGTGTGCGGCTCCAGAAGATTCTATGTTCTGTGTGTCCCGAAGACCCAACAGGACCGTAACAGAGAGGTGCAGGTCCAGAACTAGGTGTGAGGTGGCCTCATGGGTTATTGGCTTATGGGTCTTTATGGGCTCATGTCATCAGAACCAGGTAGAACCAGAATCAATGCCAGGTGTGGGCCAGATCTGGACCTCAGCGGAGCCAAATCTCTCTCAGGCTAATCACAATACACTCGCCAGTATTACTCTATCCCCAGCATGTCAGCATGTGTGTGTGTGTGTGTGTGTGTGTATAAAGAATCATTGGTTGAAATGGATGGAGATCTCAGACAGAAAGGTCATGGATTACAGTATAAATCAATCTAATGTGTTTTAGCCGCTCTGTCTTTTTTGAGAGGGTCTGATAGTGGGACTGACTGTAGATTGATCACTGATTTATTTGCTTTGATGATGTGTGAACATTAATACAAATGTTTTGTAACATGACTTGAAAATTTGTCTGTACTTGTCAGAAATGTGTGTTTGTGCATCTGTGTGTGTGTGTGTGTGCGTGCATGTGTGTGCATGTCCATGAATATGCATTTGAGTATGTGTCTGCATGCATATGTGCTTGTGTGTGTGCGTATGTTAATACGTGATTGTGCATGTGTGTGTTGTGTGTGTCCACCTGTTTGTGCTGTGTGTGTGTGTGTGTTTGAGTAACGACTGGGCCAGTGTGTTACCTCTGTTGGTCCTGAACCCAGTGGCGAGTGATTTATGCTGGACGTCAGAAAAAGATTTGCAAACAAGTCTTGGTCCCACAGCAGCAGTATAACTTTATGGCTTCAGTCGGCCCAAATGAACTGCTCCCCTGAGGCGCTGGGTTCTTGCACTCACAAGAACCAAAGGAAGATGACTCTCTTTGGAGAGGTTGTTTGCTTTGGGCAAACACATCTAGAAACATGTATTCTTAAAGTGTGTTGTTTCGGTTTCACCAAAAATCTAAAATTCCTCTCATGTTTTTTTTTTTCTCAGTGTGATTTTGTGCATCTCTGCAAATCTCTCTCTCTGTTTCTCCTCCTCTCTCTAACACACACACACACACACACACACACACACACAGACACATAAACTCTCTCATTCCTTTCTTTTCCATATTTTCCATCCCTGTTGCTCTCTCTCTCTCTCTCTCTCAAGTCCTCTATGTCTATCTCTCTCTCTCACTCTCTCTCTCTATTTCTCCTCTCTCTCTTTCTCCCCTGTTTCTCTCTATCTCTGTCCCTGTCAGTAGCAGCAGATGGTTCTTTCTCTATCTCTCTCAGAATTCCTCTATGTCTCTTTTTTTCTCTCTCTCGGTCTCTCTCTTTCTCCTCTCTCTCTCTACTCTGTTTCTCTCTATCTCTCTCTCCATCAGTAGCAGCAGGTGGTTCTCTTGCTAAGAGGTCATCATGATGCCATCATGGTTTCATCTCTTGGTGTTTGTTCAGGAGAGCTGATCACCAAGACCCACAATTAACACTTCACCCCCAGGCACTCACACACAAACACACACACACACACACACACACACACACTCACACATGCACATATGCACACACACACACACACACTCACTCACTCACACATGCACACACACACACAGACACACACATGCACACACACACACACACACACACAGCCTCCCTTCACCATCAACATCACCCTGCCTCATCAACCCAGTCAGCCTCTCTCATACAAGCACTTCGTACTAATGACGGCGGAGCAGTGTATGGCAGAGCTAGTGTGTCACTGGAGGCCATTTTGCCTGGGAAGGGTAAGGGTGGAGGTGAGAGGGTTTTCCTGTGTCTTCTACTGTCAGTCACTTCTGGGCTTTAACATCGTTAATGTGACCCAATCAGCCCATGGTCACTCCACATGTATGCTATAGCACACACCACACCAAAGGCACGTAGGCATAATATGCACACCAAAGGCACACACACACACTAAAAGGGAACACACACACACATACACACATACATACACACATACACACACTAAAAACACAAAATCATACACATGCTATGAGCACATGGGTGACTGAAGACCTGTTGATTACTCCCCCCAACCAACACACACACAAACACACACACACACACACACACACACACACCCTCCATACCCTCTCCACCCCAGCCCCAGGGATCCCTAAAGTCAACAGAGGCCACATTCCGTCTGGACAAAAACAGTTGAAGTTTTCCTCCTGGAGAGCCGTGGCTATCAGCAACACATGCAAGGATCTGCTGCTGCAGAAGCCACCTTTCTTTCTTTCTTTCTTTCTTTCTTTCTTTCTTTCTGTCTTTTTTCTCTATGTACTTCCATCTCTTTTTCTTTCTTTCTTTCTTTCTTTCTTTCTTTCTTTCTTTCTCTCCCTTCATTGTTTCTTTCCTCACTTTCTCTGCACTCTTTTCTCGGGCAGAAGTTTCTTTCTTTCTTTCTTTCTTTCTTTCTCCCTTCCTTCCTCTCTTTGTCTCCTCTGTCTCTTTCTTTTCCTCTCCTTCTCTCCTCTAGCTGTGTTTGCGTCTGAAGTGTCCCAAGGTTCTCTTGAGGAGGAGGAGTTGAGGACTGGGACTCGTTGAAAGGGCGTGTGAGAGCATTATTCACAATGAGGATCAGGGAAACAACAACAGACCTTTCAGATGACAAAACCAGTTGCTTTTTGCATTTGTCATGTTGTCTTAAAGATGCCCAGATGTTGAGCCAGAGTTCTGTGTGCTAACACAACCACATGTTTGGAGCACATGTCGCTCACTCAGGCTAGACGTCATCACGTGTTTTCAAGATTAAAGAGACGAGAGGACATACTTTTTCAGTCTCACTTGCATCCCATGTTCTTTTTAAAGCAAACATTTCAGAGAAAGAATACTATAGACTATAATAATCACAGAAAGATTAAAAGATTAAACTGAATATGTTATTGAAGGTTTCCCCTCTTGACCCTCCTCAGAATCCACCGCCATGCCCTTAAACATCACCTCTTGTGTAATAAGGCTGTTCCCCCACAGTCGTGGCATTTGGGCCAGGCAGGCCGGCCGCCAGAAGCCTCTTCCAATGCCAGATTGCTGAGTCGGACAGGAGGATGACTTTGATGTTGACTCATCTTCAGTGCCTTGACCTCGTATGTCATTTCCTCTTACAGTTTGCTTGACGTTAATGTGGTGCTAAGGACATTAATTCCTGTCAGTCATCCTAATTACCCCACTAAGCAGGTGACCTTGAGAAGTCATTAGGCAGCTAACAGGCTCCTTCCCCTCCCAGCACGGCCAGAGACTACTCCTCATTTCCTGCATTCCTCTGAGCGCAAGAAGCTGGAGGGCAAAGCTTAACAGCGGACGGTCACACACACACACTTCAAGGGGAACAGCACACGACCACACTTGAAGGGGGAGCAACAGATCTCCAAAGCGCCGGCCGGCCGCGATGTGGTTTCAGCTTCAGCGCCATACTGTGCTTTGTTGGGAAAAGCACAGGGGAGTGAGGAGACAGGCCTCAGCCCTCAGGGTCACTGGAATGAATGATTGGTCTTTGTCTGCGACACAGAAAATCACACAGCCCATATTTCACAGGCCTTGTTATTGTCACAACGGTGGAAGCACTACATCAAACTGAGCCACAGGGCTAGTAGCACACCTGATACACAGAACTCCATTTAAAACACATGTGCAGGGCTATAGGTTAGCCTGATGCACAAGTACATTCATTATGTAAGGGATATAATGTGTTGTTTGCCAGCCAAGTTCGTCTTTATAAATATGTGAGTTAAGTTTTTGTGACTCTCACTGTGAAACAAGTAGTTCTGCTTGAGACAAGCAGTCTTTAGAATGCAGCTCATTAAACTATCAACCATCTCTGCTTTCTGATTCAATCACGTTCCAATGCACGAATTGGATTAGAAGCACACAACCTGTTGATCGACTGCGCTTCAGTTTTAAACAAAGCTCTTTGGTTACTGACCACGGTAGCCTGATTCATAGGTGTCCGTGTCCGTCAGCCAATCAGATAACAGTATTTCATTTCTCCGGGTGATAAACAGATTTATCCGAGCTCCACACATTTGGAAGGCCTATTCAAAGTAACCCTCCGAAGAGCTGTATCATAAATAGTGACAATGGATCACAATCTGATGTCACTGTGGTGATAGTGTATTTGTGTTGTGTGTGGAGGGAGCCCTGGATGAAATGATCTCAGTAACACAAGCGACGGAAAAATGTGTCGCAGTCACACACATTGCTGCAGATCACCTGTGCACCTGTGTCTGCATGGAGGTACTGTGTGGGGAAGGCTGCTGAAGACCCCCCGACCTGCAACCACTCAACCCACAAAAATACGCATATATCTCCATAACCCACTCCTAAACCACTCATCATTTTTACAGCCATACATACATTTTTGCATAACAGGCATTGTGATGGCATCCATTTTGAGGGCATCCATGGAGTAAATGTGTTAGGGTTTTGCTTCCCTGGACTTTGGCCGCCCTGCTGGGCAGGGGCAGTACTGCTGCTTTTTTGTCTGTTTGTGTTCTTGTCCATGTGCTTCTGTTTTATTTGCCTGCCCTGCCCCTTTCCCCTCCCTTGTGCCACACCTGTGCCTCATGATTCCATCACCTAGTAATGAGTGTCTGCTGGCTCCTGTTCTGTCCTTGTGTTCTTGTCTCTTATTTAAGCCCTAGTCTTTTCTTTGTTCAGTGTCTGATCGTCTGACCGGGTTCCCTTGCGTTTGGAGAAGTTTAACCTTGCTCTGCCTGCCTGTTCGTCAGTTTTGTGATATCAACTTTCCCAGTCTTTTGTTTTTTGTCATCGTGCTTTTGTTCAAACGGATACTTTAGTGTTTTTTTCCTGAACTGTGTTTTTTGAAATTTTTTGTTGGATCTTATGAACTGTGTTAGCCATTGAGCTCATACTACTCAACCTTCTGTGTTTTGGGATTTTTTTTGTTGGACCTTATGAACTGTGTTTGTCATTGAGCTCTAACTACTGGACCTTCTGTGTTTTTGGAATTTTTTTGTTGGACTTTTTGTAGTGTTTTTGCCTTTTGACTTGGATTGTTAGTTCTCCTGTGTTTTCTCCTTTTTGCCTGAGCTGTATCTGACTCTGGGTGCTTGCACTAAAATAAATTCTCTGGACTGATCTGCATTTGGGTCTCTGTCCGAATCGTTACAAAGTGGGCATGGGCTTTATTCAGTTTCAGTTTTGTTTGACGTCGGCTCGCTGTCAAAGACCTGCAAGTGTAAGAACTGCTGGAGGCGGCCAAGAGAGCCTTTGTTCACCCCGTAATGAGCCATTTAACCATCAACGTGACTACAAACCTGGTAAATTAGCCTAAACAGCAGTCAAGTTTGCCTGGTGTGCTTTAATAGTTGAAGCTGTTTCTATGTAGCCAATGATCAAATCACACAGCGAATGTTAGCACTGTACATTCTGTTCCTCTCTGATGAACACTTACACACACACAATCTGCAATTTTACTACATGTCTTGTTGATCTGATGTTTAGCCTATTCTACACAGCCTTTCTGCACTGTTTAGTCTTTACATAATTAGCCACTATGAGGCTGTAAGAAAAAATGGCAGTTCTTTTTAAAATAAAACAAAAAACTGTCACTTGATGTTTTCAATAGATGATGTATGACTTCAGCACATTATCTAACAAGAGCCAGAGGCTTTCAATGAGAAGAGAAGCCAGAAGCTTTACGTGATAGCAGAGAGCAAGCCATTTAGTTATGATAGAATCAGTTCAGTTTGAAACAATCATATTTATGAGGCTCATGTTCTGAAATTATACACCAAAGAGCTAAAAAGTGGGTCTCAGCATTCGTCACCAGATCAGGGGGTAATTAAGTAGAGATAATTAAAGTCTGAAAGTATGATGTCTGTTAATTACGCTTCATATCTGGCTTCATAAGCTTCCTATCTGCGTTCTAATGGCAGACATTTTCTCAACAAGATTCTTACCTTCTAGGCTCCTCACCACCTCATACCATTCCTTTGTCTTACCCATTTGCTTTCAACTCATAACTCTGATTTAATCCATGGATTGGTCGCTTCAAATTAAAGGCTGCATTTCACTCAGGTCGATTTGCATGAATTACAAGGACCCCCTTTCTTTAAAGTAAATGAAAATTGAGCCAGATGTCAGCAACTCTGTGACGCCTTTAACCTCCCTGTGCCTTTCAAATAACCATATCATTGTGAAGCTGACATCCATTTGCGGCCGGGAGGAAATGGCTTTTCAAATTTCTCCCCCCATTATCATTCATGTGAATGGACGTGTATGCATTGTCATTCACCCTGTCCTCTGGCTCGTCCCTTACAAGTCCTCTAAGGAGGCGACGAGCAGCACTTTCGCCTTGCAACACACGCAGTCCCTCGCGACACACACAGCCCCCTCGACTGACAACTAAAGAGAGCACGTGCCGGTACTGAGGTCGCATCTCAACGCTTTATTCACAGCAGCGACCGCAGGCGTCCGCTGTCGCCGCTAACGGCTGCTCCAATCAAACCATCTGTATGCTCTCCATACACAATGCCGGGGCTGATGTGCATGATAACCAACACCATTTTAATTGAACGTGGAATTGGCAATTAGCATAGCAACTCTACATTCGAAAGCAGCTCATCTGGGCACGGAGAGGTGATGCATACCAATGTTAGCGCACCAAAATAGAAACCCACGCATCTGCCAGCGAGGAGGAGGTTGAGTACGGAGGGAAGAGGAGAGGCTCGTTATGCCTTTTAAAAAGTGATCGCATATGAGTGCAGAGGTGTCTTGTGATTTATGGCCACGATCATAATGATCATACAGAAAGCGATCATGGCCTTCAAGAGCAAAAATGAACCACATTGTAATTTACAACGCAGCTGAGAGGTAGTGTTAAATAGGTCCGTAATGAGTGCTGCACGTCAATAATTGAATTTCTCTGCAAGTGTAATAATTTTTTTTTCTATTCAGTGTAAGGATGTTAGGGGTTTTTTGGTGTTTTTTTTTTTTCGAGGTTGTTTCGGAGGCCAGCCAGACTTAAGTGCACACTCTGAACCGTTCAGACTGAAAGGTGGACCAAGACGTGCAAAGCACTCTGGGAGTTTCCTCAGCTATTGCCGGAACTCTATCCCGCGTTCCCTCTCCAGTCATGCAGGTGTTAAACAGTGTCTGTCAGAGAAACTGACTGTAATTAAATGTAGAACACGGCTCCAGTCGGCTCTGCTGGAGAAAAGGCCAAACAATCAGGCAGAGCCATTCTCATTTAGAGAGTCCTGCCCCTTAGTCAGCCTCCATCTTGCACAACCACGCTGGCTGGGCAGCCTCATTAAAGTGGGATACAGAATCAATCTGTAAACAATACAATCTCCTACGTGCCACTGCTGAAATGGGATCCATTCAGTGCCAGACTTCTGGGATTAGAATACAAAACGGCTAAGTGAGAGTGAAACTCTCAGAGCGCTGCCGCTGTTTCATGGCTCAGCACAGGAGAGGCTGGGTGTTAGTCTTATCAGATATTTTGAATGTGTTGTAACCCCTACACTCAGCTCCCAGCTCCCGTGGGATGTGGGTTTTATTGTGCATTGAAACCATAGGTAAGAGTTATTTGCTGTGTATGTGTGTGTGTGTGTGTGTGTCTGCCTCGATTTCGACTTCGGCCTTCAACTCACCTTGAGTGTGTCGCCGTGGGGAGGCGGTAGGAGAGCCAATGAAGCTCAGCTCTTTCGGCGGAGGCATCCACTAAGTCAATTTCATGACTGGCTGACCCTTCACTCATCCATGGGGGAAGTTCCACGAAAGGGGCCCGCCAGACTCGGTTTCCCATTCCGCCCTCGTCCTGATTTAATTAGTCCATTCTCAAGGCCCGCCACTCCCTCCCTCCACAACTAAGGCTCAGAACTGTACTGTGAGTGGGGCCAGAAAAGAAAAGACTCGATGGCGGATTTAGGAGGACGAGGAGACAAAAACAACAACAACGCTGCTTTTAAATCTCTGCTCAGACACTGGCTGACAGCTTTGACAACAGCCTACAGTCACTTCGGGGGTCGGTGAGGCAATCAGCGCTCCGCAAAGTGCCACGCACAAGCCTAGCCCAGGGTCAGAGAACCACCCCAATTTGCCCCTAGAGGCAGATAGAATCCACAACGGCCTCTGCAGCACGGCAGGCAAGATGGCCGACCGATCCCAAGCAAGAGCAAGAGTTATGTGTCAAAGACACTTGCTCAATGAAATGAAGGAGCATCAATTACGCCAACAGTAAATACTGTCTGTTTCTCATCAGTTTCTTCTCTTCCACTTTGGGCCCAGACCAAACACTGCCATGGCAGACACAGCCAGCAGCAATGCTGTAATTGTTTTTATACGGCAGACTTGGGACTTCAGCACATGGCCAAGACTCATGGTTGTGAAATAAAAGATTCCCTTTTCTTCATCAAATATTTACAAACTTTCTAAAGACATGTAAAGCACTGCCCTCACTCCCCCCCCCCTCCCTAGTCACAAATGCACACAAATACACACACACCCTCTTTCTCCATATCTCTCCCTCTTTCTTTCTCTGTCTTTTTATCTCGCGTTCTCTCTCTCTCTCTCTCTCTCTCTCTCTCTCTCTCTCTCATGGTGATGAAAAACGTCAGCCCCTGAACAAATCTCCTTCTATAATGTATGAGCTCACTACTCCTGCTTCAGGCTAAGGCTCTGCCACAACAAACTGCCTGCACATCTGAGGGAATCACATTACACATGACCAATAGGGGGTTTAAGTGGTTAATATCAAGCTACAGCGGCAGAGTATTTAAGAATATTAACATAATAAAGTCATCATCTAATCTCTCTGTCTGCCTGCCTCTGTGCCTGCGCCTGTGTGTGTGTGTGTGTGTGTGTGTGTGTGTGTGTGTGTGTGTGTGTGTGTGCGCACTGGCTCATTGTTGCTCTGCTCCACACAGAAACTCATTTTCAGCGGGCGTTATTGCTCTGGTCTCCAGCTCAATCTATTTCACTTCAGATATCATTCCTACTGACAAATATGCCCATTGCCATAACAACAATAGCCGCAATGAGCTCAACAAATTGATCCATATGTTTCCTCCCCCGCAGGCCTCATAATTTAATGCGCGTGTGTGTGTGTGTGTGTGTGTGTGTGTGTGTGTGTGTGTGTGTGTGTGTGTGTCTGTGTGTGTGTGTGTGAGAGAGAGATAGAGAGAGAAGAAAGTAGATTGTTTGTGTGTGAGAGAGATGGAGAAAGAAAAAGAGAGAGAAAGTATGTATGTGTGTGTGTGTGTGAGAGCGAGAGATAGAGAGAGAGAGAGAGAGAGAGAGAGAAGAAAGCAGATTGTTTGTGTGTGAGAGAGAGAAAGTGTGTGTGTGTGTGTGTGTGTGTGTCGGCACATGTCAAATTGAATGCATCAGTGCAATTCATTGTACTTCTTTCAGGAGTTTGGATGGGTCAGAGATGGCAGTGAGATATCCCAGGCCCAGGGGGTGTTTGTATAGAGAGGAAGGGTTGGGGGGGCTGACCTTCTGCGTCTGGGTTTAAATGTTGACGGCTACATCTGGTCCACTGGAGGGCCAGTAGCCAAAAGGCCTTGAGTGTGTCTATGTTCGTGTGACCTCCCCCAAACCCTCCCGTGTTCACCCACATCACCCCACCCCACCCCACCACACCCCTCTGCACCCCTCTGCACACCTCTGCACCCCACTGCACCCCTCTGCAGATGATGAATGGAGTGTTGGACTGCTAGGACCCAGTCCTTGTCTGCAGCCCAGGGACCCTCAGACTCACCATCTGTACTTCACTACTGTAAAACACATCCGCTCTGAGACAGAGGCAGGACGCTACAGAGCAAAGGCACATCAGGGACACTCAGCCAGCCATTCATCCATACACACACGTGCACACACTCACACTCTCACACACACACACACACACATACCTGCAAACATAAATGCACATGAATACACGTTCACACACACACTCTCTCACACACACACACACACATACACATATACATTCATACATAGACACATTCATACACACTCACACACACACACACACACACACACACACACACACACACACACACAAACACATACACATGCACACATACACATATACATTCATACATAGACACATTCATACACACTCACACACACACACACACACACACACACACACACACAAACACATACACATGCACACATACACATATACATTCATACATAGACACATTCATACACACTCACACACACACACACACATACCTGCAAATACACACACATGCATAGATCAATACCACTTTTTTTTTTACTGTGAGACAGCTGACTCGTTTTTTTTAACAAAATAATTTCCAATGTCAGGTAGAGCAGGGAAGTTTACACTTTTTCCACAAGAGTTGTCTCATTTCCAACCAAATCATTTGGGCTGTCAGAGCAGAGATAAGCACTTCAGATCACCTCATTACAGTTGTTCACAATCTTATTGCAGTTGTTAAAAATCTCTTCAAAATTGGAACTGCATAATAGATAAATGTGTTTCATTTAGCAATTACTGTAGTGTGTGTGTGTGCGTGTGCGTGTGCACGTTCATGCTTGTGTGTGTATTTTAGTATTTTATGTCTAAGAATAAGAAAGTAATATTCTTTTCTACACATTACACTTTATGGCATGATATCACAAATTACAGACTAAATATTTATAGCGTCAAACGCGGCAAGCGGCTTTGGTTTCTGAGACAGACTCTGAGACAGAAATATAACTGGCCAAGACTGCTGCTAAAACAAACACTTTGGCCCTCTAAATGCAACGTCCAATATTTTTCATGGGGGACAAATATTTGCATTATTGCCTATTTGGAACAACCCAATAACATGTTGTCATTGCCTCCCGTCCTCAAATATTTGCGTCTCTTTTCAGCAGTGCAGCACAGAGGGGAGGGGAACTCCAGTGAAGATTCAGGCTGAAGGAAAGAAAAGGCAGGTGGTTGGTGACACGCCTTCCCTCAGTCTCTCTGCAGCTTTTACATTCATTCAACATGGGCCAGCTGTTTTCACCAGAGTCTCCTCACCCCATGATCAACTTATTTACTTCTTATTATGACAGAAAAACTCTGCTGTGTTTGTGTGCGTGTGCGTGTGTGTGTGTGTGTGTGTGTGTGTGTGTGTGTGTGTTTGTTTTGTGAGAGTACTGTATATTTGTGTGTGTTTGTGTGTGTGTGTGTGTGTGTGTGTGTGTGTGTGTGTGTGTGTGTTTGTTTTGTGAGAGTACTATATATTTGTGTGTGTGTGTGTGTGTGTGTGTGTGTGTGTGTGTATGCCTGTGTGCGCTTGATGGTGCTGTTTAGCACACAGATGGGAAGCAGGAGTGCGGATGACTTGACTCTGATTGGATGTCATTCATGACTGAGGAACTGTGGATGAGTTGATGCTGATTTGACACCATTCAGGCAAGCGAGTGCTCGCCAAGATCACCAAGAGAGATTGATTCGCCGGTGCCCTCTCTGCAAAATGAGGTCACCACCGAGGAAGAGCTCAAATTGCTGGATTGACAGCCAATTTTAGTCTTCCTTTAGACGTTGCTGCACAAGAAATGGACTTCTAGAATAGCACTCTTTTTATGACATAAAAGTTTAAAAAGCAACGTCTGTATTTTATAGGATTTAGGAAAACTCCAAGATGATACAGATGGAATACCATGAAGCGTGACGTGTTACTGACAACACAATTAGTCATGCTATGAAAATGAGAATTACAGGCAATTCCATGCAAAGTGGACTTTTTAGTCACATCTGTAACGCAGATAAAATGCCGCAGATTTTTATGACGTGAATGATTTTATGACGTTCGGGGATATCTTGTACTCAGCTGTACTGGTTACAGAAAAAAATGATAAAATATTTAAATAATTCTATGCTTGCTCATGTTTTGCGGTTTATTCATTATTTGCCTATTAATTTTTCCAGCAGTGTGTTGCAGTGTTGACATCGAGAAGGAGCTGGCCTTGCTGTGCATGATGGGAGACAAGGTGTTTAAGTACTTAACGTCGTCCTTGAGAGCTCAGACAGGTAGAGGAGGCCCAGGTGATCGCTCTTTCCATTTCCCGACACAGCAGGGTGCCGGAGCGTCTCCGTCGCAGACGACTCGCTCACCGCTGGGAGAGGACAGACTCAGCCAAATATACCGTGATTGCACACATAACCACACTAAAGCAACACTAAAGCAATCTGCATATGATTTCAGCAGTGTGGCAAGTTAAGTTCACCTCTTAGAAAATGCACAGACATATGTAGGAGCTTTTGAAAACAGGGACCAGTACACTACAGGACACTACTTAGTAAATGGAGCTTAAATCTCATTCATGCTGGGCTTTGATCCAGTAGTGCTTGAAGGTAGACTATACTGTATGACCAGGCTCACCGAGGTGCTTACATCCAGCCATGAGCCATGAGTAAACAGGAACAGCAAGCAGGTATCAGAGGTTGTATGACACATACCAGTGGCGTAAGAGGCATCACTTGGAATCGACCCAAGAGAGAAGACAGCATCACACAGTGAATCAGCAAACAATGTCTTAATTACTCTTCCAGTGAAAGGGAGCTCATGAGTCAGGCTCATTTTGATCTCAACAATTCTAAACTCAACTACTGGCCCATTTAGTCTGAATAAAAATATCCATTTCTCTTTCTTTCTTTCTTTCTTTCTTTCTTTCTTTCTTTCTTCTCCCTCCCTCTTTCTCTGTTTCTCTTCCTCTCTTTCATTTCCCCTTGAGCAAGTCATGGATATTTATTTAACACCACTTGACCGGATGGCAGACTTCCATTAAAGATTTAACACACACACACATACACACACACACACACACAAACACACATATATTTGCATTGTAGTATGGCCCTTAAGGGCATATGACTGGAAACATAACATGTCAGCTATGTGGCTCCATGCACATGTAATTTTGTCAAATATTCATAACTCTATTGCTATAGTGTATGTTAGAATAAGGATAATTGATGCATTAATAGTCTATACCCTAAGAGATTTAATTTCCTGAGAGTAGAGGGAGGGGAAATTACTTTCAAAGAGGTTCTGACTAATAGGCAAGAATTAATAGTTGTATCAAACCTGGCGTAAATTACATTAATAGATTTTTACATCGGGTCTGCGGCTGTATTCATGGAAAGGCCACAATGGACTAATCAAATGGAGCCCTAATAGCAAGTCAAAGACATAATTGTCAGTGTCCCCACCAGACATTATATCACACACTCTGCATAGAACTCAAATGGCTTTTGAAACAAGGCCTCCATAAAAGACCTACAGTGCAAAATTTGAAAAGCGGACCAACGTAATGGAGGCACATAAATGGGTGTTGAAAATTGTAGGAGCTGAGGTCAACAGGGAGGCTGGAGGAGCTGGAGGAACCTGCCCATTTACAGGCAGACAGACAGACAGACATACAGAGAGACAGGAGGTCAGACAGACAGATGGACAGACAGGAAGTACATAGAGCCTCATTGTCTCATTGTTGCTGGGCTTTGATCCAGTAGTGCTTGAAGGCAGACTATACTGAGGATGCTTACATCCAGCCATGAGCCATGAGTAAACAGGAACAACAAGCAGATAACAGGGGTCGTATGAGACATACCAGTGGCGTAAGACAGTCAGACAGATAGACGGACAGACAGACTGGCAGACAGACAGTCAGGCCGGCAGGCAGACAGAAAGCTAGGCAGGCAGTTAGTCAGACAGACAGACAGACAGACAGGCAGACAGACAGGCAGGCAGGCAGGCAGTCAGACAGGCAGACAGACAGGCAGGCAGGCAGGCAGGAAGGCAGGAAATCAGACAGACAGGCAGAAAGGCAGGCAGACAGACAGGCAGACAAACCCAGGCCCGATGGCAATCCAATAAAGTTTAGATGTGTTTCTGTATCAAACAGAGCTCGTCTCAAGAGGATGTCGCCTCGATGTTATACGCCTGCTAAAACGTCCAAGAGGGATAGGAATCAGAGCACTCTGAGTGTGTGTGTGTGTGTGTGTGTGTGTGTGTGTGTGTGTGTGTTTGTGTCTTTTCATCAGATATATACAGCAGTGACTTGAATGGCAAGAGGGGACTGATTTTGAACCTAATTTGAGCCTAATCTGTAGAATAAAGCATCATTTGCTGTAGGTGCCTGAGGAAAGCATCATAGGTGTAGGTGCTTAATCAAGATATCACAGGGTGGAGGTGAATCTGTTGTTTAAATCATCGATGGGTGGAGGTGAATCTGTTGTTTAAATCATCGATGGGTGGAGCTTAATTTGTTGCTTAAAGCATCACAGGGTGGAGGTGAATCTGTTGTTTAAATCATCGATGGGTGGAGGTGAAACTGTTGCTTACAGCATCACAGGGTGGAGGTTAATATGTTGCTTAAAGCATCACAGGGTGGAGGTGAATCTGTTGTTTCAATCATCGATGGGTGGAGGTGAATCTGATGATTAAAGCATCATTGGGGGAAGATGAATACATTGCCTACACAATAGATTCACCTACACTCTGCCATACTTTAAACAACAGATTCACCTCCACACTGCCATACTTTAAACAACAGATTCACCTCCACACTGCCATACTTTAAGCAACAGATTCACCTACTTTAAACAACAGATTCACCTCCACTCTGCCATACTTTAAACAACAGATTCACCTCCACACTGCCATACTTTAAACAACAGATTCACCTCCACACTGCCATACTTTAAGCAACAGATTCACCTCCACAAAGTGTGGAAGTAAATATGTTGTTTAAATCACTGTTGGCTGGTGGTGAATCTAATGCTTAAAGCATCACAGCATGGAGGATTCTTTTGCTTAAATGATTGCTGGGTGAATGTGTTGCTGAAATCATCTCAGTGTGGAGGTGAATCTATTGCTGAAATCATCTCAGTGTGGAGATGAATCTATTGCTGAAATCATCTCAGTGTGGAGATGAATCTGTGGCTGAAAGCAAAGCTGGATGGAGGTGCACCATCAGTGTGTGCAGCGCCATAAGACCTTTAGAGTAAATGAAACAGACTGGCAGAAAAAGCAGCACTGGCATCGACTGGCTTGCAGCTGCTGTGGGTTTGAAAGTCCTATCAGCCATTTCCTGAAGCACGCTTCAGTGGCAGAGATAACACGGCCCACCGGAGGCCTGTTCCCTCTCGTTGGGTTAGGAATTCTGACCACAGATTAGGCCACTAGCTCACTGGTCTGGGTACACACAAGAGCAATCTTGCAAATTGAAAAAGAAAAATGCAAATCTTTTTTTCCTTCTTTTGCAATGTTAATTCCACCGCCGCCCAACACACACACACAAGCACGCACACCACTCACACACACACATATGCATACACAATTCTCCCCGGCAGTCAAAAATGGTTCCCCCGACAATTGTAATGAATCCTGGCTCCTCTGCTAGCATTAAATGTGAGTTGTTTCCCATTACTGGCTGCCTTTAATACAGTCTACATAAAAAGGTACATCAAAAACCATGGGCAAATTGGACACTGGAGAGAAATGAAATATAATTTGCTGAGCGTGAAGCGGCAGCATCTCCCCACCGTTACTGCATATGAATGCTAATCTCTGAGGATGTGTGTGTGTGTGTGTGTGTGTGGGTGGGTGGGTGGGTGGGTTGATCGGAGGCAAAAGACACCCCCACCGCCCAGCTAGTTATTCCACTTGTTTCTGGATCTAGAAGACTAGTGAGTTTCTTAACTATTACTGTAAGAACTGTTATGGTGTTCACAAGGCTTGAATGGGGAATGTTTTGACATCCAGATTTCCAATTTCATTCTAAAGATAGTGACTACAGTGCTGAAGTATTTCTCCTCCGCAGACATTTGATCCAAAGTACTACTGAAAATGCATAAATACAAATAAATTGCACTTTTGGAACAGATTTGTATTTCAGTGAGGTCTTTGTTACCCTCTTCATTTATAAAATCAAACTTCAGAGAGAATGTGATGCATTTGAAAGACATTTTTACTCATTCACTATACATATTTATTACATTGTAACACTGTGTGATTATACATATTTATTACATTGTAACACTGTGTGATTTTCCATCAGAATCATTTTGAAAATAATCAATAAAAGTCAGTTCCATTTGCTTTCAATGAGGCTTCTCTCTTCATTTAAATAAAACTTTAGTGAGAGAAAATTATATATCAAATTAGCTTGATTCCTTTACACTTTTCACAGATTGATACTGTGTGTGTGTGTGTGTGTGTGTGTGTGTGTGTGTGTGTGTGTGTGTGTGTGAGTGTGTGTGTGTGTGTGTGTGTGACATCTACAATAAAATGCAGAAGCCCACACACTTTTTATGCATTTTCAGGGGAGGAATCTTTCACATAACTCTATACGTTCTATATGTTCTATACAGTCATAAAACCTCTAAAAATATCATAAATGGAACAGCAACCTTTTGCGACTTTGACTTCATCCTTTAGAGGTTCTGCACAAGCCTGCTGCTATTAATACTTTAGGAGACAAGCGCAGGTATTCTCGTAAACATCTCAGACACCTCCTTTCTTCCTGTCTAACACTGATAATCCACTGCCTGGCAGTGATGAAGGTGAAAATTCATAGGGCACTAGTAACTATTTCTTTACAACTTTATGAAAGTGATCTCACCCAAGGCCTCAGAAAAATGTGTGTGTGTGTGTGGTGTGTGTGTGTGTGTATGTGTGTGGTGAGTGTGTGTGTGTGTGTGTGTGTGTGTGTGTGTGTGTGTGTGTGTGTGTGTGTGTGTGTTTTGTAGTATTAGTGCTAATAGTACCCAATAGTCTTTGGGTGTCTCCTGGGAAAACAGTGTGTTTCTCATGTACAACAGTGGCATGTTTAGTTGTTTTATATTGTAGTATATTACAGCATTTTATCCCTCTTCCTGAGATCTTGTGGGTGGTTCCACAGTCACCGCACCGTAAAGTGCTCCACCACAGTTCCTGAGAAATACGGCATAATCTAAGAGCAGCGGTGGGCGACTGAGGGTGGGGGATGGGGGTTAGTGTCCATGTGGTGGGCGACTGGGGGGGGCAGGCCACCAGGAATGTTCAGAGGAAACCACAGAATGGCTTAAAGGGATCTGAGGAGTGGGGGGTGAAGGGTGTGTGTGTGTGGGTGTGTGGTGTGCATGTGTGTGTGTGTGTGTGTGTGTGTGCATGTGTGTTGGGGTCTCACAGAATATGGAGCACAGATCCTGTGAGATGGCGGGTTTCTGCCACTGTGCTGGTAGGAAACTGTGAGAGAGTAACAGAGTTCTACTGTACGACTGTGAGAGAGATGGAGTAACAGAGTTCTACTGTACGACTGTGAGAGAGATGGAGTAACAGAGTTCTACTGTACTACTGTGAGAGCGATAGAGTAACAGAGTTCTACTGTTCAAATGTGTTGTGTTGTGTCCATTCATCTCAGCCTAATGACGCATCACATAGCAGCATTTGTGTGAAATTTTAAAATCTGTAATAACAATGCAATAACAATAGTAATGATGAGGCACAGTAACGATGCCATAATATGTCTGTTGCTTGGTGCACTGTTGTTAAGGTTTTACATCTATATTTACTTTGAAAATGTTCCAAATCTAGATAGTGCAGAGACTGACTTAACTATACTTAACTATCGGTTCCTCGTCCACTTATTCATTCTGTTCACACTCATGTGCTATTGGACAAAAGTCCTTTGCACTGCATTGCTGAGAAGCAGATCACTTGTAGGGCTGCATGAACAGCTGAGAGCTGGGTGTGAATCTGAGCGGGAGATAGCAGGGAGACAGACTATTAGTACTAGGGGGCCGTAATGAGCTGGCGGTGAATTTGTGCGGGAGATAGTAGAGAGAGAGGCTATGAGCGCTAGGAGGCTGAAATGGAGAGAACAAACACAAACACAATGTGGGCTGCAAAGGGAGATTAGTCTGCTTTGTGCCGCTGCTGTTGAAAAATGATTGCATTTCCTCCATCTGAGTAAATGGATAACAGTCACAGAGTGTGTGAATTCATTCCCAGTACTGAAGCCTCTCCAGACAGGAACACTGACTAAGCCAGACACTTAGTGTGTGTGTGTGTGTTGTGTGCGTGCATGTTTGTATGTGTGTGCGTGTGTGTGTGTGTGTGTGTGTGCGTGCATGTTTGTATGTGTGTGTGTGCACGTGTTTATATGAATGTGTGTGTGTGCGTGATGGCGTGCGTCTGTGTGTGTGTGTAAACGTGTGTGTGTGTAAATGTGTGTGTGTGTGTGTGTGTAAGCGTGTGTGTGTGTGTAAGTGTGTGTGTGTGTGTGTGTGTAAGTGTGTGTGGTAGGGGAGTTCAGTGTATGTGTGATAGGTTGTGGGTAATGATATGACACTTTTCATAAAAAAAGAAACAATAAAAGAGGTCAGTATGTGGGAGATAAAACAATCAGCGTCCCGGAGCTGGACGGCAATTTCAGAAATGACAAAGTCAACATTACAAAATAAAAAAAAGCCATTTTCTAACTTGGTTTTTCACCATTGGCAATTTGCCTGGATGAGCGAGTTGGGAGTGAATGTGTGCGGAGATGAAAAGCAAAGGCACAGTTTCACGTTGATGCGTTGATGTCCAAGTCACCTAATCCCTGCCTGCAACCCTCCACTGCCTGCAACCCTGCACTGCCTGCAACCCTCCACTGCCTGCAACCCTCCACTGCCTGCAACCCTCCACTGCCTGCAACCCTCCACTCCCTGCAACCCTCCACTCCTGCACCCTCCACTGCCTGCAACCCTGCACTGCCTGCAACCCTCCACTGCCTGCAACCCTGCACTGCCTGCAACCCTCCACTGCCTGCAACCCTCCACTGCCTGCAACCCTCCACTGCCTGCAACCCTGCACTGCCTGCAACCCTCCACTGCCTGCAACCCTGCACTGCCTGCAACCCTCCACTGCCTGCAACCCTCCACTGCCTGCAACCCTGCACTGCCTGCAACCCTGCACTGCCTGCAACCCTCCACTGCCTGCAACCCTGCACTGCCTGCAACCCTCCACTGCCTGCAACCCTCCACTGCCTGCAACCCTCCACTGCCTGCAACCCTGCACTGCCTGCAACCCTGCACTGCCTGCAACCCTCCACTGCCTGCAACCCTCCACTGCCTGCACCACAGTGGAGCTTATTTGATGTGCAACTACACAGACTGGAGATGCTTATTGTTTGTGGATGGTGTGGTGTGTGTGGTGTGTGGGTGTGTGTGGGTGTGTGTTTGCATGTGTGTGTGTGTTTGCATGTGTGTGTGTGTTTGAGTGTGTGTGTGTGTGTTTGTGTGGGGTGTGTGTGTGTGTGTGTGTGTGTGTGTGTGTGTTTGAGTGTGTGTGTGTGTGCGTGAGTGTGTGTGTGTGTGTGTGTGTGTGTGTGTGTGTGTGTGTGTGTGTGTGTTTTCTGTGGCAGAAGGGAGGGGCTGGAGTTTCAGAAAGCAACATCACGCAATGAGAAGAAAAAACAATAAAAGCTTTCAGTTCAATTCACTTTTAACATCCAAATGTCAGTATTTGGACCTGTTTAAAAAACACTAGAGACAGCCTGACACAAACACAGCCTCTTTTCCATCTCCATAAATAATAAACACACACACACACACACACACACACACACACACACACACACAAACACACACACAGGCTTCCAACGTTGCTCAAGCAACCAGAATAATCACATCATGATCAAAACAGGAACTCCAAAAATAACTTAAAAAAACACCTAAGACGTCCATCTCACTTTTACATTGCTATTCACACACACGCACACACACACACACACGCACACACACACTCACACAAAGAGCATTTCAGGCAACAAACCAGTCTTTCACCTTGGTTAGCCCCATATTCGGCTACTTTACCACTGAAGACTGTGTGGTTCTACTGTTCCTCAATAGTAAATACCAGTATAATTCACACATACTCACATAATCCAGAACATCACATTACTACAAACATACCATGTAACTACTTATTCTTGCTTATTAGTCATCTCTGACTTAATGCCAGGGATGTTTAAAGGCGTGTGGCTGTGGTGCCTTCAAGGGACTGATGCAGTATTGGCGTCGTGTTACCACTAAGAGAATACAACTTGTGTGACAAAAGAGATCGAGAGCTGGAGCTGTCTAGGGCAGCATATCCCATGGCTATGGCTGGGCAGACTGAGAAAGTGAAAAAAACAGCATTTCCCAGGCTTCCTCAGATGGGGGGGCGGGGGGGTCAGGCAGAGAGAGAAAGTGAGTAAAGACAGGGAGAGAGGCACAAAGCTTCCTTAGCACTCTAAGGGATGGTGGGGGTATTATCATGGGATAGACACACTCTCCCCTCTTTGCTCAGGCCTATTTGGAAGGATCAGAGTCCCAAAGCCAAGGGCTTCAGCTCCCGAGGCCCTGGGACGAGAGCCAGTGTGGGGGGTCACTGCAGTCAGGTAGCAGGCGGGGCAGGGAGGGGGCGAATCCTCCAGGACCCACGAGTAGGAAGGAGCCCTCTCATCCCCAGGTCAGGGGCTCAGACGTGGGCTTATGGCAAAGCCCTTACAGCTTCTGCTCCGGAGAGAGACAGAGAGAGAGAGAGAGGGAGACAGAGAGAGAGAGACAGAGAGAGAGAGAGAGGGAGACAGAGAGAGAGAGAGAGGGATCGGGGAGACATCTTAGGAAGCAGGATCGTCAGTAGGGCAGACTGTCATTACCACCATATTACCATAAGAACCACCACTGCATGCCCAATATATAACATGCACTTTATGCTGCAATAGGCTGTATGTTGTACACATGCTACCTCAACTGCTATAGGCTATGTAATACATAGCAATGCACTGTTTGCTCTGAAACATACAAGTAGCCTCAACACTAAACACTGTTCTCAGTGCAGCACAGAGATACTGCAGCTTTCTTTATTCAGTCATGTTGTAACACAAGGTCAGTTGGGCGTTACCCAAACCCTAACATTCTGAATAGTGCATGTTTTGATTAAACATTTCACTGTGTCTGTAGACACACATGAATTGTTGTAGAGTAAATGCTTGAGCTTCTCAGTCACAAGGCTACTAAAACAGATTCATATCTCCAAACTGTTGATCAATAACGGGATCCAAAGAGGCTGTATGCTTAAATACAACATATCGACCGCCTTCGCCATCTCTTCTAACATTCAGTTCATGGACTAAACTCGGTCAGCAGCACGCAGTCTGCTGCACATCAGCCACAGAAGCACATAACCAGCCAATCACAATCATGTTAGGAAATCCGTCAGACGAGTGTAGTTGCCCATGTTAGCTTGTTTTTGACATATGTCACAATGTGATTATTTACTTCTTTGAAGTTTCTCAATCTGTGTGTGTATGTGTGTGTGTGTGTGGTGTGTGTGTGTGTGTGTGTGTGTGTGTAGGGTAAACAGTGCCTGCTGCTGTGTTTTGAGGCCAGACTGGCAGACTGTGCTCAACGTGAGAGAGGGATTGGCCTGACAGCGCAGTGTGCTTATTATACATCTCCTCAGCGCCAGCCGACGCAGGTCACACACACAAACACACACACACACATACACATCGCCCTAAAAAGCAAAACAGCCCTGGCAGGGGAAACCTGCTGTTGTCAAATGCCAGGCTTGAGGCTTGTTCTCCTACATGTCATAACAAGACTCTAGGAGCAGGCAGGGGGTCTGGGTATGCAGGAAAGCGTATCAGTATGATTTGTGCTTTTTTGGGGGGTCGTGACAGGCCTCGCAAGGTGTGTGTGTGTGTGTGTGTGTGCGTGTGTGTGCGCTGCTAGCAGGCTGACAGAAGTTCTGTTGCAATGTCTTTTCCACATGCCAAGACTTCGGTTCTGTTGCTACCTCCAGGGAAAACTCGGGGCTTCTCCCACATCTCTTGGTTCAGTTATGTTGACTTTGAACCGAAGCTTAGAGATGATGTGAATTAGTGAGTCTTCAGCAAAGTGCAGCTTTAGTGCTTCACAGAGATCTCTTTAGACACATTAGTTACTGTGGACCATGTAAAACAGCAGTTTTCTCCTGCGCTTTTCAGTCAAGGAAAACAAACAAGGGAAAACCCAGACATGGGTCTCTTGCTTGTGCTGAACTTTGTTGTGACTCTCTCTTTGACATGACTCAGGGGGTGTGAGTGGGAAAAGGGGGGAGGTGGGATTTTATAGGTGTGTGTGTGTGTGTGTGTGTGTGTGTGTGTGTGTAAAGGAAGAAGCAGCAGAGTTAGAACAGGACTGTGTGTGTGTGTGCGTGTGTGTGTGTGTTTGTAAAGGAAGAAGCAGCAGAGGTAGAACAGGACTGTGTGTGTGTGTGTGTGTGTGTGAGAGAGAGAGAGAGTATTGGGGGCACTAAAGGAGCTTCAGTGGTTGGAGAGGAAATGCACCTCTGCTCCTCCTCTCGGAGTGCTGGCAGGTGGTGACATGACATCCATCAGAGCCCCTGCTGAACCCCTGGCCCAAACACACCACCCAGGGGAGGCATCACCGAGCTGAGCTGGCCCTGCGTGGATGGGGCTTTTGGCCAAAGGGAAAGGGGGAATTTAGGGAGTTGTGTGTGCGTGTGCGTGTGTGAGTGTGTGTGTGTGTGTGTGTGTGTGTGTGTGTGTGTATAATGGTGGGGAGGGGGTGGGTATGTCTTTGCTGAGTGTGTGTGTCTGTGCTTCTGTGTGTGTGTGTGAGTGTGTGTCTGTGCTACTGTGTGTGTGTGCGCGGGCGCACATGTGTGCGTGTTTACGTGTTTGTGTGTATGTGTGTAGGGAGGTCAAGGGCCTCTTTGTAGTCCCAACTGCAGGCGGAAAAACCCCAGTGGCATAATTCATCTCTCACACACACACACGCACACACCACACACACACCACACACACACACCACACACACACACACACACACACACACGTGTGTTTACTTCCTGACGTCTCTCATATTGAAGAAAGAAAGAGGCGAGGACGTGTCGGCCTTCCATCAGGTATCCCTTCCCTGTGTTTGGACAAGGTGAACGCATTAGCAAAGGCCAGAGGGCCACTGCACTGGGAGCAGAGCATGTTTCCCCCAAGGAGAGAGAGGAGCCAGGAGAGACTCCTCTTATGGTTTTACCAGTGACCATCTTAAAGGAGAATCAATCCACAGCCTTGTTGTTAGAAGTCACCAAACGCAGTCAGTAAGAAACAGACATAGAGACAATCTGACATTACATAGACCAAATAGTTAACACTAAGTGAATGGGGCACAGTAACTTACTTTCAGTTTCATTTTACTATGCCCCATTAGTTATCAATTCATTATTTGTTATAAGTTGCATCAAACTTTCAGGGGTTTTTTTTCCCTACAGACAGCATTCAGAGACCTTGAACAACAGAGCTATTGAGTGATTCACACTGGATCTCTCCTTTAAAACGATGCTCCTCGATGGAGCTGAAGGGGGAGAGAGAGATAGAGAGAGAGAGAGAGAGCGAGGGAGGGAGGGAGGGAGAGGGAAAAAGAGAGAGAGGTCACTGAAATGTGTGTCAGAGCTCCTATCTCACCAGTGCACATCCTCCCTTCTCTCGACTTAATGTTTTCAGCAGTGCGCTC
>PYXC01001489.1:1730000-1732500 GCA_015244755.2 Tenualosa ilisha
ATGGAAGAGAAAAATAGAAGGAAAAAAAAAGAAAAGTAAAGAAAAGAAAACAGACTATCAGGCTAGGACATGCAGCCCTAATCCCCTCACGACCCCTGAGCTCTCCTATGGGTGGCGCCAATCTCCAGCCCACATCAGCGATGTGTTTTCACTTTGGCCCCAGTATCTCCCGCTCTTCAAAGAGAAGGTGCAAGCGGGGATTTCACTCCTGAGACCATACAGTCCTGCTGAACCACTTTGGCTATTCTAATTTTAGATCATTTGTGCAAAGAATCCTGCCCAAGGAACACTTTAAAAACACTCCGCTAAACGTGTGGAAATGTCAGCTAAATTCGGAGTCACGGGTTTGCTTCATGCTAATTAGCCTGCCAAGCTAAAAATCACCCTTTCTAGTTCACTTCTTTTTTGGCACAGATTCTGCCCTGTACCTTTCATCCCCGGCACAGATGGCTGATTTATGTTCAGGTTTATCTTTGGTTTCAAACGTGCTTCTGTTACATGGTATGTGAGTGTTATCGTATCACACAATGCAGTTTGAGCAGATTGAGATTGCACCTTCATGCTGAGGAACCATACCCAAGCTCAGGTGGTACTGGAACTCAGAACACAGGTTTCTTTCAACAGGAACCTCCGGTGGGATGTTGGCAAGGAACCTTCCCCAGAGTGAGTAATTAGTGACTCTCTCCAAAGACCCTGCCACTCAGCACAGGAATGAAGCCCAAAACGAGCAGCAGTTATGAGGTGAAGTACAGTAACTCACTCAACAATAACAGGAAAAGTTGAGTCAAAGATACATTCAACACTAATTGCCAACAAACTTCCCCCACAGAGTCGGAGCACAGATCACCAGGGTATCTCTGCAGTCTGTTTACTGTACTGGACGATACTATGCTAAGAGCTTCTAAAGCTGTAACATGGGCAAAAGCAGTTCACTTTATATTGACAAAAGTGATATGAGCGACAAAAAGTGATGAGCGACAAAGTTATAAACATCTTGTCTTTATGCAACACCTGTGGCCGTGTCCAGCCGGAACTTGTTTGCCATTGGACACATCATGAGTAATAAAATCAACATAAGCGAACACAAATCTATTATACACTGGGTAATCAACATGAGCATACACAGATCTGTTATACACTGGGTAATCAACATGAGCATACACAGATCTGTTATACACTGGGTAATCAACACGAGCGAATACAGATCTGTTATACACTGGGTAATCAACACGAGCATACACAGATCTATTATACACTGGGTAATCAACATGAGCATACACAGATCTGTTATACACTGGGTAATCAACACGAGTGAACACAGATCTGTTATACACTGGGTAATCAACACGAGTGAACACAGATCTATTATACTCTGGGTAATCAACACGAGCGAACACAGATCTATTATACTCTGGGTAATCAACACGAGCGAACACAGATCTATTATACTCTGGGTAATCAACACGAGTGAACACAGATCTATTATACTCTGGGTAATCAACACGAGTGAACACAGATCTATCAACAGCGAAGCTTCATGAGTGACTTTAGCGATTTTACAGCTTCAGTAGCTTAAGGTGTGAACATGCAGTTGTGCTCATGCAGTTGTGCTCATGTATAACTCAAAAGTCCTACAGTAAGTCCTATAGTAGTCCTAAATGTCAGCCCTAGTGTTACATCCTATAGAAACTGTATAGAAACTGTATTGCGTCGACTCTGACACCAACAGTTTAGCAGCTGATGGGTGTCATTCTGTTCCACACTCTGTTTTTTCACATTGAATCCAGTCAGTCAGAGAGACAGTCGTGCCACTCCATCTAAAGCCTCCTCTACTCCGGGGAGAGACATGAATCTAAACTACAGCAGCTCTACACCAATTGAACCTGCCTCTGCCCTCAAAGCTGCCAGCAACTGTCGTAACAAGTCAAGCACACACACACACACACACACACACACACACACACACACACACAGACACAGACACAAAGCGCCACAGGGTGCGTGTATGAAGCGAACACTCACTGTCTGATAATCACAGGCACTTTGGGAAAGGTGCTTCCACTGTGGTAGTGCGCGGTTGACAACAAACAGAGGAGAATGGCTCTGAATGATCGTCCTCCACCCTGCGGCGTGCTGCTTCCAAGGGACACTGGAAAGAAGTTGGTGTCTGTGTGTGTGTGTGTGTGTGTGTGTGTGTGTGTGTGTGTGTGTCGGGGGGGGGGGGGATCATTTTGAGGTGGGGTGAGCAGAGGGGTGGGGGGTGTGGGGGTGATGAACATTTTGAACCAAGCCCATCCTAGCTCCCTAAGGAGACAGAACAGCAGACGACTGACAACTGATTTCATTCCTACAGAGCAAGCCTTTATAAAGGCAGTGAAAGGAGAGAGTGAATGACAGAGAGAGAGAGAGAGAGAAACAGAAAGAAAGAGAGACAGACAGAGCAAATGAGAGAGAGAGATACAAAGAGTGTCAGAATGAGAGAGAGAGAGAGAGAACTAAT